>JAABOM020082797.1:0-31353 GCA_011800125.2 Solanum clarkiae | reverse complement strand
GAGTCAGAACTGATAGTCATCGCCTTTCCCTTTCGACTGGACAAATTCAATAGCTGCTCCTAGCCCGATTCCAAGACTTGGGCCTCTTTCAGGTTTAAAAGCAACCCTTATTCCATCAACAATACCCGAGCTCCAGCTTTGCTTGCATTCTTCACCGGCGCTCTCCAGATGTATCACTTATCCCGCAACCCACGGAGCGGTAAGGAGTCTTCTTGTATGTTATAATCTTTACGAGAATGAATCGCATATGTTGGTTGAGAATTGCTCAGGAATTCATTGGTAATGACTTTTCCAGGTTCTAGGGAGGCTACTCTTCTTTTTTTCAATCGAGCCGCTTTCCCTCATTCCACTCGTCCAGCCCTCTTCACGAACTTGTACAATCGATGCCATAAAGATAGCCAACTCTATTATAAAAAAAATAAGGAAAGGGGCGACAATTTGGCACCAGATATCCGGAGGTGTGGAAAGAGCATCTGTGAGAAGCGGAAAAACCATCAAAAAATGATGATAGTTCGTGGAATCGGCGTAAACTAATCGAAAGAAAGAAATCTATCGATCCTCCATCGCTTGAGCAACTCCCTTCCTCTCAAACAAGAGGTCACTTTTACTTTTTCGTTATTTTGTAATCCCCAGGGTATGATACCTTATAGATTCACAGTGACAAGTCATTTTCTCATTACTTTGGCTCTAAAAACGTCATGGAATTCA
The DNA here is from genome assembly GCA_011800125.2 of Solanum clarkiae. NCBI lineage: Eukaryota > Viridiplantae > Streptophyta > Magnoliopsida > Solanales > Solanaceae > Solanum > Solanum clarkiae. The sequence goes on along the minus strand of JAABOM020082797.1, from coordinate 30,645 downwards.
TGATCGGCCATTCCATTTTTGCTTTCAGCAAGTAGGCGACGCGAATCTATTCAACTCACTGATAGGTGCATATAGAGATGGCTCCGTGGAAGTCCATGAATTTATTCCCTCTCATGAGTAAATATAATTTGAAAGAAAATTTTAGATTCAAATTCGAGGGCTTGAAGTGACTTTTTGACTCGATTTTTGAGCCAAAAATAGACATAACAATATGGGTGTCATTGAATTAATATTCTTATGTCGATTATGTATTTGAATAGATTTTGACCATCTGAAAGCAGTATGAAAGGCTAAAGATTCAGAGCGTAATTCGATTAATTGAGGCAGATGGATTTTCAAAACTTTGTAATTCTCATATAATTCCCAAATTTTCCTTTCTTCCATGTGTGATGCATGAAATATTTATTATATTATAAAATAGGGCGATTAAATATAAATATGAGTTGGTATGGTGTTGTAGCATTTGAATTGAAAATGTGGTTAAATGATGTCAATTCTATATTGAGATATAGGGTTGTGATCGGTGATTATGAGTGGATTTATTTTGAACCTCATCTCATGCTCATTCATTCTATGTCTCAGATACTTGCATTTGTTCTGGATACTAATATGACTAAGGTAGTGGGATTGGGACCGAGGTCTTTACCAGTCGAGATGTGATACCGAGATCATTGCCGATGATATTTTGATACTAAGATCTTTGCTAGTGATATTATGATACCGAAGTCATTGCTGGCAATATTATGATACTGAGATCTCTGCTAGTGATATTGTGATGCCGAGGTCATTGGTTGCGATATTGTGATACTGAGATCCTTACTAGTGACATTGTGATGCCAAGGTCATTGCCAACAATTATTGCATATGCATTGCATCTCATCCTTGCATATTTTTATGTGGCATGATGCTATTCCTGTGATTTACTGTGTCATCACTTGTGATCTGTAGCTTGTGATTTTGAATTATGATATTGTGAATACTATCTTTGTTGTGTGTTATCTGTCGCTGGGCTGGGCTAATTTTCTATGCAGGTTATAGTTGTGGAGGTCGGTTGGGATGAAAAGAGTTTGTGTATTCTATTGGAATTACTTTACATTGTTAGTTGACTCGCTGGGTACCGTGTGGTTGGTACTCACCCATTGCTTCTACATTTTTGTAGGTTAGGTGGTTGGATCTTTGTGATACTCTTTCTTCTCTTTCTACCTGAGGCTCTCTGTGGAGATTAGTGAGGTAGCTATTTTTTATCTCAATGAGCCTCGTCCTCCTATTTATGATCTTTTTCTACTTTAGAGACAACATCATTTATGATTTGTATTTTTCTGTCAAATCTATTTTGTATTTTTCTGTCAAATCTATTGTAAAACATTAGAGGCTTGTGCACGTGACAACTGGGTTTTAGGGGATTTTAATTAAGTTGGCTTATTATCCCTAGTTAAAATTTTCACTTTGTATTATTCTTTCACATTTTATTTTTATAATTGGGTTTTAGGCTGACTTTTCTTGGTGGGATAACTTCTATTTTTGGGTCATGACAATCATGGTTAGCCTTTCTTATATGACATGTATATGAAAACTATGAACTATGATTTATGACAAGTCTTATGAATCTATGATTTTCGACGAGTGTTCCATGGGATTTGATTAGCACCAAATGAGGCTTAAGGAAGGAACTTGACCTAAGTTTTTTCTAATTGAAACTTCTAGGCTCATAACTATGTTACCACTGTAGAATTATTTTTACCAGTATGATTTGCTAGTGGATCCACATAGCTTGTGACACTTTTTTTTACAAGGTAGATTTTTACCTTGGCAATTAGACTCCTTTTTCTCTGATATATGGGTAGATATTAGAGTTCCATGTTATAGCTCACATGATCTTATTGTCAGTTATGGTTATTTTCCACATACGTATAGTTCTTATGATGATTTACTTGACTACTTATGTAACAACCCACATGTTGAAAAGCATGAAAAATGAAAAGTTGCAGAAATTTTGGAATTGTGATGGTATTACGAGCCAATCTACTGCTTGTGGATTAAACCATGGGTGATAGTCATTCTTTGTGGTTATGGGCCAGAAGTTGGTGAAAAGTTTTGGTTATTGAAAGTCATACTATGAGGTAAATTACGAGTCATACTTACGAATACAACTCGTAGATTGTATCGTGAAAAAGGACCTCGAAGGATTGAAATTTTTCTAAGTCTGGGGAGGTTCTACGAAGGGGTATATGGTTCGTAAATGGGACTACGGACCATAATGTTGGTTCGTGATTTAGAAGGTGCAAATTTCAGTAGTTAAAATTTTTCGACATACATTGTACGAGGGCCTAGTACGACCCATACTCCATTCTACGACCCATAAGTACTGACTTGTGGGTGGATTCGACAGTTTTCAAGTAAAGGGCTGTTTGGTCATTTCTAATCCTTATGACTCCTAAATTACATCGTTTTGACCCTCCTAACTAACTTAACCGACTCAATTCTTATAAAACTTATTCCTAATTCATTATATTTCACTCACTTTCAAAATCCTCTCCCAAATTCTCTACTTTTCTCTCTCCAAGCAAAGACTCTATTGCAGCTAGGATTTCAAGTTTTGCTATGATTTTTAAGGTTTATTTATCTAATTTCTGAAGTTTTTCACTTGAGGTATGTAGGGCTTCATTTGTGGACTAGAATTATCCATGAAGCCTAACTCAAATCTTCCTTTTTCTCAGAGTCTAAGCATGGTTTCCTAGGGATTTATGATGACACTTCAAATTATTGGATTATGATTATTAAATGATTATTATACCTAACAATGCATGAATGATGAAGAAATTACATAAGTTCTATGATTTTCAAGTTAACGTATATGATTTCAAGTATATGATGATTAAGACTTGTTGAATTGATGCGGGTTCTGTTACTAATGATCCAAATTATTTTCAATTGTATGATTCTCACATGATTTTCATCTAAGTGCATGATTTTAGCTCAACTTCTCATGAACTCAGACATGACCCTAATATCCTATGACAAAGTTATGATTTTTATGAATATGATTCTAAGTATGTATGATATGATGATGATGGAATGCATGATTCGGTGATGATGATATGATGATGAGGGTGACTTAAAATCCTAATGTTTATTAAATGATGATAAGATGGGGAGTATACCACACTATATCTAAAATTATGTAGATGAATGTTTTTATGAGATTATGATACCTATTTTGCAAGTTATGAAAGTATAAATTATGTTGAAAGCTATATTTATACAAGGTTATATATTCTTAGGATTTGACTTAGCACCGAATGAGCTTGTATGAGGGGGACTATCTCTAAGGGTATTTACATAAATCCTCAAGTCTCATAACTACGTGCCACCATAGGTTTATGATTATGTGCCTATAAGATTAGCTAATGGATCCATATAACATTATGATGATGTGATAGTCACCATTCTAGGGTTAAGCCTAAAGGATGGGTCTAGTCTTCCTTGACAAAGTAGACTCCTCTTTCGCTCGGTGTAGAGGGGACATTGGGATTTCATGTAATAGCCTATATGATTTATTGTTGATTATGATCTTGTTCCCACGTATATGCTAGGTTGTGGAAGGTTTAGATGATGCTTCTATTCATAGTTTTAAAAATACATTGGTCATTCATATCTTATCCTTATTTTGTTGCTATTATTATGGATATTGCTATTATATATGATGTTTCCTTGAGGCATGGCATGCCTATATACTTTGTACATTCCACATACTAAGTTATATTTCTTTGCTTACATGATCTAACCATGTAGGGACGGATGATGGTAAGACTATTCCTTCATTTCGTCACTAGATTTGCGTTATGTTTTAAAGATTGTTGGTGAGTTCCCATGCTTCAGGAAAAAAGCTTGTTCATTTTATGCATTCATATGTTGAGACCTTATGATTTCCTTTTTTATTCTATTTTAAGGGTGATCTAGTAGCAAGTTCTAGACCCCGCCAATATCTATGATATAGAGACATGTTTGGATTGGAAACTATGACTTTTAGTTGCTATGTTCCATATTTTGCTCTCTTGTAAATTGCTTACTTTACCTTATGTATTCTTATGATATGAACAAAAGGCTTGGATGGGGCGCCTTTGGGTGTCACATTCTCCATGTCATCGCTAGGTCCTAGGTTCGAGTCGTGACTACTTATGATCCTTATCTTTACTTGATGTTCTTATGATTTACTTATGTATTAATATCTCATGTCTACTTATGATTTTACTACTCTTTTATCATGGTATATGAAATGGTTACTTACGTATTATGATTTATTGTGCATTGCATTGTCTACGTACTTAGTACATTTAAATATACTATTTCATACTCTTGCCTACATTATCTTATAATTTAGGAGAGAATCTCCATTCTACTTCTCACGCTTGTGGCTAGATTTTGGAGTTCACTTTGAAGACTTGTGGTTTGTCCTCATACTTCGAGGGTGAACCACATATTATTCTTCCTTATATTGATTAGCCTTTATTGAAAATCGAGAATATGTTAGTTGCTACTTTTGAGGGTGAACTAAGAACATGTCCATAGCCGCTGCCTATGTTAGACTATTTAGAGGCATGTTGGATTGTGTAACAAGTCTATTTTTCCTTTTATTCCTTGTAAAGCTTGCTCCTTTTCTTTTATGATATTGAAATGAGATCCATTCCCTATTCTTGTATAACTTGTGATGATGCTTTATTTCCTTATGTATACTTATTGATATGCTAAGATGGCTTGATTGAAATCCTTTGGGGTTTCAATCACTGTGTCACACCTAGGGTGTAACTTGGATCATGACTTATTTCTACCCTACTAACCCCTAAACTATGTCATTTTTTGACCCTATAAAACTACCCATAACCATTTTTGTACTATTACTTCCCTCAATCCCAAATATTTCCCTAATTTCACAAATTCCCCCAAGTCTTCTTCTCCAAATTTTTCTCAAGCGCAAGGAAGGTCAAGTTAGGATTTCTTGCAAATTCCTGCATCAAAATTAAGATTTCAAGCTAGATTTCTACCTAAGGTATACGAGTGATCATCGATGGGTCCCTTTCACTCATGAAGTCCAAAGAATCCTTCATTTTTTAAATCAATTTCAAGTATGCATCTTCATGGATTTAAATGATTTTTATTCAATATCATGAATTATGATTTCTATTATGATTATTGTTCTATTCAACATGTATTTGATATCAATTGCATGATTTGATGACTTTCAAGTGAATTCTCTACAAGGCTATATAGGGTTCATGATTCGCGTTGTGGGTTCTTTCAATTATGAAAATTGTTTCATTGAATTACAAGTTGATATAAGATGAACCCATGCAAGTTACCCTAGTTTTACTATAGATTATGGTCTTGAATGTATAAGTGCACCAAGTTTGTTAAGCGTGCAAATTATGAATTATGAAAGTTCCTTAAGTAATGAATGAAAGATGGTGAAAGAATTTTCTCACCTAATCATGAATTCTAGATGTGATAAGGAAAATTTTCACATTGGTGAATCATCGAGGTTTTAGTGAGCTATTCTAATTATGATGATGATTTTATTGATTTAACTTATAATATATTTCATCGATATATAATTTTATATGCTATTAGAATTTGACTTAGAACCGATATGGTTTGAGGTGGGGTTCAGTTTGGAAGACACAAGGTTATTTTTCCAAGGGAATCTAATAGCAACCTCTAGCCCAAAACTCCGTGCCACTATAGATTTGCCTTATAGACCTAGCTAGTGGACCTACATATAACTCATGATTTTGAATCTAGATGGTGGATCTACATATAGCTCATGATATTGAATGAATGTACCATCACAGAGTTTACCTTGGCAAAGTATCCTCTCTCTTCTCGATATGGCAGTTACATCAGATTCCATCTTATAGCTCGCAGGGTCATACTATCGGTTAAGATTAATATCTTAGAAAATAATTAAGTTTACTTAAAGCTTTTACTCTGATGCTTTGATCACATGATTTTTATTATGTTTCATCTCATGTCTTACCTCATGTTACACCATTATGGTCTTGCATCTCATATCCCATGTACTATATTGTCCCATTTCGTAACATTTCAAATTTTTTTTTAAATTAAGACCAAGTCATCCTTCATTTAGTATAAAGTTATACCAAATGATTCTTAATTGAGTATAGGTTTTAAGATTAATTCCTTAGTATATGTATAGATTTGGAGATGAATTAAGAGAATAATAATCCTCTTGCACAAAGTTGAATTAAATACTTCTTTCTAATTGAGTTTTAATATAAGATTTTATAAAAGTCTGGATATCTAATAACATCTAATTTGTGCATGTATGTGATAAGATCAATTGTTAAGTATTTAAAATATATTAGATATGATTTAGGATCATAAGGGATATCTTAAACCAAGCCTAGCTCAAAAAATTTCTATTGTCTAAGTTTTTGCATGAGTTCGTACAAGGTTCTACTTTAAGCACCCATATCTCTCAATATATAAGGAGTCATGTGAACCATAACCTATCAAATTGAAGGTATTTGATTTTTATTTCTAAGGTTCTACTTTAAACACCCATATCTCTCAATATATAAGGAGTCATGTGAACCATACCCCTTAAGTTAAAAGGCCAGATTACGGAAAAGGTGTAGAAAATCTTATTTGAGGTTTGCTATGTACGAGCACCATCTATGGATCATGGTTGGAGTTACGGGTCATAGATAGACCTTGTGGTTGGGTTTACCCATCATAGTCATGATTGTGGGTTGATATTTTGAAGAATGGATTTTGGGATTCAAGAGGACAAAAGGTGTTACACGAGTCATACTTCAGTTTATGGAGCGTAAAAGTAGTTTATGGAACCTGGGAACACTTGGAAATTTTTTCACATTTTTGGTTTAATCTATGAGACCCTATTTGTGGGCCATTATTTTATCTATAGGTCATCATCTAAGGTCATGGTTTGATCCAAGAAAATTTAGGTATAAAAAATTTGGAAAATGATTAGGACGAGACCTTTCTACAGGTCGAGGTCCATTCTACGGTCTATAGAAGGGTGATTTGTGGATAGGTTTCAGAAACCTAAAAATTAGGTCTACTTTCTATGAGACCCTAGGTTGTAAATGGGTCAATTCATAGTTTCCACTATATGTAAAGTCCCCATACTTTGAAAGGTGAAATCGAGGCTAGAAAATTATTTTTTAGAAATTTTGGCCCAGAAAGCCCACCAAGACACCCTTCAGAAATAGTAGGTTCATACCACTATCTATGGAAAGGTTTGTGGGAGGGACCCTTATTGGATTTAAGGGCTCTCCTAACAAGGGTTCAACGCATGGGACCCTCCATGGATCATGGCACTTACCACGCCTCATAGAGTGGTCCGGTGGTAGGTACACCATCCTAGCCCAAAAAGCATATGCTCTTCATAAGACGTACCAAGACTTGTGGAGAGTGTCTTGAAAGGCATTCGTGCAGTGAACTTTGGGGACTTAAATGAGGTCTTTTCCATCTTTCATTGTTTAATATTTTACGCCACCTTTTAAATGTTTTTACCCCTCCCATATTATTATAGCTATATCCTAAGCCCTCCGTGCATTCTCATTCTCCCAAATTTACAATTATCTAATCAATCTTCACTCTCAAGTCTATCTCAAGATCAAGCGAGGAATTCATTGAAGAACCTTTAATTCCAAGTCAAAATTTATCTTCAATCTTCCAAATTTACCCATGAGTATCTTTCACCTATAGATCCTACCAATTTTGTCATTATTTCATCTATTTTCAAGTATGATCAAGTCAGGGCTTTCATGATTTTGATGTCAAATGATACTATTATGACATGGATTATGTTTATACATTTAAATATGCATGAACTACTTTCAATTTATATGAATTACATGATATACATGAGATTTCTCAAGCATGCTATGTTGATTAAGGAAATTATGAATGGATTCTTCAATTATGACTTAAATGATCTTAAATTCAATAACTATGCATGTAAGTCTCAATTACCATGATTTTTAACTTTTTAAATATGAACCCATGTTTTTCTCCTATCATTCCTCACATGATCATGCACGCACAAGGTTTTCAAACAAGATTATGATAATGAATAAGGGATTTAGGACCTTGAGATTGACCTGGGGTTCTTATGGGGAGATTCAGAATTCTGAAAGGCAACCTAGGACCCTCGTATGCTATGGACAGGGTATTTAAACCTTGAGTTGACTCGGGGTCCCTAGGGGGAGATCCAGGATTCTGAAGGATGACCTAGGACTCTAGCATGAAATGAGCTACTCCTATGCATGATGTTCTGAACTATGAGACCGAGATCATGCTTATGATGATGATGTACAAGTATGAAATATGAAAAATTATGATGACTAATAATGATTTATGATAAGCATGACTATATGTATATATTATGTATTCTGTGAGAAGTCGACTTACCACCGCGGAGACCTTAGAATTACATTCCTGTTAGTTGATGCATGACCTATTAAAGTAATTCCCACTGTCCCATAACTATGTGCCACCATAAGAATAATGATGTTTCCAAATATTGGTTGCTAGTAGATCCCCATAGTTTATGATATGACTTGTAGAGTTCTACTAGGCAAGTAGATTCCCCTTTTTCTGATATTGGGGCAATACCCAGATTTCATGTTATAGCTTGCATGATTTTATTGTTAGTTATAGTGACATTCTCACATATGTTTATGTACAGTGATATCAGGCATCATTACTATCATGGCATATTGGTATGTTGACTCTTTTCTCTACTTTGGTTCAATATATATGTGCCCATATTCATGTACCATTATTATGCGATTATTGGTACTATTTTCTTATATTATATTGCATGTCCACATACTTAGTATATTCAAACATACTAATACATATTTATGACTATCTTCCTCCTTATCCTCATGGCTAAATTTGGCTTGATTTTAGAGACAAATTGAGTGAGTCCTTATGTTTCGGGGATAAAACCTACTGCTATCTATCTTTTATGTTATGCCTGAGACAATCTTTTTATTTTCATTGAGGGTGAGCTAGAGATATATCTTAGCCTCTGCCTAATTTATGACTTGGAGGCTTGTTGGACATGATGTTCTATTCTTTTGGCTTATACCTCTTATGATTATGATTATGTAATGACCATCTGGGTCATTTATGTTTTCCGAGTATTTTACCTAAGTTTGAGCTTGCTGATAGTGAACCCAAGTCATTATGATACCCTAGCATTGACAATACGATATCCTGGTCATATCTGAAAGGTGTGTAGTTTTTCATAATATAGGCTGGTTTAAAGTTGAAATGAGTTTAGCCGTAAGTCTGAGTAGATGGCCTCAAAACAAAATTTTGATAGTTCCATCGGCTCTAGAATGGCCAAATTAGGTTGAAGCATATTCGGTTGGAATATCAAGATTTTCTATGTTGTTTTGTGCCGAATTTTGAAATTTAGCCTCTAGAAATAGGCCAATAGTTGACTTTAGTCAACACCCTTGGTAAACGTGCCTCAATCAAATTTTGATAATATGGTTAGCTTTAGAACATTGAGTTTGGTCTAGAATGATTTTTTGTGTGATTTTCTAGGCTTTTGGGTGTATTTTAACCCCCTCGATAGATTTTGGTATCGGGAAGAGGGACCCACACCTCATTGTAATGACCTCCAATTGGAACTTCCACTAAACTATTGAGTCTCAAATGTCATTTCCAATCAAATTTCATACAGGATTGGTATTTTTTTGACTTTGAATAAGGCCAGAGCATCAATATTGAATTTGAGTAGTTACTGAACTCTAAGGTGGGTGCTGACATGGCCGAACGATAGGCCATCACGTGGCAGACATCGAGAAAATAATATATAAATCCTCGAATTTTCGGTTTGTCAAAAACTAGAGAAAAACTTTGTGTAGCCATATTTCAATCATTTTAATTTGATTTTGACGATTCAAAGGCTAAATTATATATTTTTTCGAGAGGAACATCGAGGAGTGTCAAAAATTGCTTTTTAGAATGTCATTCTAGGTAAAATGTTATTTTTGTTGCTTCTTATTTTTATATTTTTTTTGGAAATTTTGACATGCAATTTCTTATTCATTTTGAGTAATCTTTTGATGAATCTTGGGTCTGTTCTTTGTCTTTTTGCAAGACGCATGCTGTGCTAATGTTAAATTTGATCGATAGACCTCCATTTGTGCAGAAATACAATTTTTACTGTTGTTGTTGTTGTTGTTGTTGTTAGTTTTTCCAAAAAATGCAAAATGCAATAACTCAATCATTTTGAATCGATGTTTAGTGAAATTTTAGTCTAAATTGAAGAGTTTTTCGAGGTGCACACAGTGGTATTAATAGATTTCTCTGAAATTGTTCATTTTGAGAGAAAATTGAGGTCAATCTGGTTGCCATATATAGTTCTTATCAAAAGGAAATGTATTTTCATATTTGATTATCTAGTATTATTTTAGGCCTTTGTTTGAGCTGCAATTTAAAATATAAGTCCAGGTAGTCATAATGTTCATTTTATAGGGTTGGTTTTGAATTTTAAATGCGCGGTTCACTTTTCCTGATGACTCAGAATTGATTCGTTTTCCATATTATTGAGATGTTAATACCAAAATGACCATATTGATGTCATGAGTCCTGTTTTTATAGTCAAACCACATTTGATATTGCATGGAGGATTACAACCCAAGTGGATTGAATAGGAGCACGCATGATCGACATCTAGGTAGGCTAGGTCTTCCTTTATTGTCAAACTGAGTTAGAATATATAAATATTATTTGCGTGTCATGAGTAATTGTTGGATTTGCTGGATTAAAGGCCGTATTAGATGTGGTTGATCTGTTAAGGACTATAATTGTTGGAATTGATCTATTAAGCTATATTGCTGTGGTTGACTTATTAGATGCTTTAATTCTTGGATCTTGGCCTATTAAAGATGTATTTATTAAGTTTATCTTGTTAAGACTGGTTATGAGTTGTATATCATTATTTTGCTATAATTCTGGATATCTGGTGATTCTTGGGCCTTAGCCTACGAATAGGCTAGTGATGCCTTATACTTGCATTGTTCAGAGATAGTTACATGTTATGTACTCACTCAGTGTGTCTTGAGAGGCATAGATCCTTGTAGAATAACATAACAAACTTGGGTCTAATAGAGTAAAGTCTCAGGAAAGACCATGACATAGCGAGGCATCGTTTCACATCATTATAATAGCAAAGTCATGGTACATTCGTGGCTAGAGTCCACAATGTGCACCCCCATTGAAGTTAGTCACGACTATAGTCCACATTGTGCACCATCACTGGAGACATTCATAGCTAGAGTTTAATTGAAGACCTTGTCAGACCACATAGCCCTAGCTGACTATACTTTTAGCTGGAGGCCAGGTCAGGATCATGATTAGGGATTGAGTCCCGAGGTGTTTAGGGATGGAGTCCAACAGGCTTAGGGCTGAGTCCCATATGTCTGGGGAAGGAATGCTAATGTGATTTAAGGTTCCTAGCCTGATCAAGTTACTACACCGGTACCAAGTCAACTATGTATCTTTTAGTTGGAAATCTTCTAGTTATGCAGCATTGTTAGACTTATTACCAGTATACCTACCTTATATCATTTTTATGCATGGGTGTACCTTTTAAGTTTATAGGGGCTCGATTGGTGTATAGGCTTAGTCGGTAGGGCCTTATAACTATGTACATCACTATACTGTTGTCTAGATTCTGGTTACATCCATTGGTAGAAATAGGCATTGCCTGGTTTTGGCAGATTTGAGTTATTTTGAATCTACACATATATATTACTTGGTTGTGGTAGATGACTATTGTAGAATTATATTCCAGTTTATTCCTGCTTTATTTACTTTTTTTATTCAATCGGCCTATGATGCCTTCTGGGTACCTTATTTCTGGTACTCCCTTGGTTGTGTTATTGTTATGGATATAAATTTGTATATTTGAGTAGGTTACCTTGTTTTGTTGTCTTTATGCTCACACTTGTTACTAGTCATCCCTGGTTATAGGTTGGCTTGCTTGTAGATAGGTTATAGAAGGAGCCTTCATGCCCCATAAAGCGGAGTCGTGATAAGTAGGTTATAGTGGGAGCCATCATGCCCCATAAACTCAGGCTATGAAAAGTTAGTATTAGAGACCTAGGTTTGTAGGTCTTATTTGTATAGAGCTACCATATAATCGAGTCCTGTAGAGAGGTGTGGAGATTTCCATGACTTATCCTTAGGAAGCTATAGGATATAGGAAACTCCTCTATAATTGTATGGCTTCGTGCAACGTGTGTGGTCAATTTTGTGGAATCTTATTTGTCTCATTCCTAAAGTGATATGGCTCATAGAGGTTGAACTCCGCGTAGAGTTTGGGATGATTGCTAGTTCCAGATAGAGACATTTCTCTAGCCCTTGTAGAGAAGCGAAAGAATGCCTCTACTACCCTACAACTAGAGGCATCAGCACCTGCATAGCTCCAACCGTATTTGTTATGACTCTAGTGGTGTATGCAATTATTGCTCAGTTATTTGTAGCTCTTTAGGGGTGCATAATAGGGTCCAACACTAGCCGTAACTCTCGCGCCAACAAGGCTTCCAGCTCCTGCCCCAACTAAGCATGTAGCTCCAACACCCTCCGTTGCTTAGCTAGAGGGTTCTATTCCTTTATGAGATTAGAGAATGCTGTGATATTTTCTCAAATTTGGACGCTTTTAGATTCTCAGGAGCGATAGGGGAGGATTTCTATGAGTTCCTAATGACTTATTAAGAGAGGCTATAGATCTTGAGATTGTTTGAGACTAGAGGTGCATATTTCACTGGTTATCAGTTCGATGGGGCTGCCAGGAGGTGGTGGCGCATATACTTGGGTACTAGACCAGTGGGATCTCCACCAGTTTTATGGACAAAGTTTTTATATGCCCTCTTTGTTAGATTTGTCCCTCGAATTCTCAAATATAGGCTTAGTGAATAGTTTCTCAAGTTGGTGACTATTGACTGATCCTTTATGGATATTATTGATCATACTTGCGCCACTGAGTAGTTGTATTATGAGGCCCAAAGGGGCTGCAAGAGGTAGGCGAATGGTGTTGGTTCATAAGAGAATATGACAAGTCTTAGAGATGATCAATGTTGTCCCAAACGTGATAGATTAGATGGTAGCGGCCATCCTAGAAGGGATCGTCATGACCAGTTTTATGCAGCCCCAGCCCGATCGGAGGTCGAGGCATTTGATGATGTTATCTCCGGTAGGATTTTTATGTGTTAGCAACCAACATCAACTTTATTTGACCCAAGTTCACTTACTCATATATATCTATCTATTTTTTTATCGATTGGGGATGAGTTTTGAGCCTCTGTTAGTACCACTCTTTGTCTCAATTCTAGTAAGGGAATTGGTAGTAGTGGGTCGTGTATGTTGCTCATGCAATGTTACTATTCAGGGGAAGGACACTTGGGTGGAGTCATTGTTCCTAGACATGCTAGATTTTGATACATTTTGGGTATGGATAGGTTAGCATCTTATCACACTATCCTAGATTATCATGCCAAGACCATGACTTTCGCTTTGGCTAGTAGCTAGTATGCCCCCAATGCTGTTGAAGGGATATATCAGCTACGAACTAATGGGTTTATTTCTTATTTTTAACCCAGAGGTTGATATTTACTGATTTTTTAGATTATTTATCCCATGTTCGTAATGTTTCAACTGAGGCCCCTTCTGTTGATTTGATTCCAGTGGCTAGGGTGTTTCCAAATGTGTTCCTTACTCATTTACCAGGGTGGCCACCTTAGAATGATGTTGATTTTTCCATTGATTTGGAGCCGCGCACTACACCCATCTCTATTCCTCCATACTGGATTGCTCCTGCTGAGCTTAAAAAGATCAGTGTTCAGTTACAAGGCCTCTGGACCAGGGATTTATTTGATCGAGTATGCTTCCATGGGGTGCTACTAATTTGTTTATTAAAAAGATGGACATGACCTACCTATATGCATCGACTACAAGCAATTAAACAAGATGACAGTGAAGATCCGCTACCCTTTGTTGTGCTTTAATGATTTGTTTGACTCGTTGTAGTGAGTTGTAGTGTTTTGTAAGATTGTTTTGAGATGGAGGCTCTTCGTGGTTGGGCTAGTCCCAGTTCTATGTTGAAGATTCAAAGTATTGTTAGCTTTATTAGCAGGATACTACAATAATTTGTCCAAGGATTCTCCACTATTTCTGCCCCACTAAACCGCTTGATTTCCTAGTATGTTCCATTTGTGTGATCTGAGGAGTGAGAGGCCAGCTTTCGGAGGCTCAAGGAGTTATTGCCTATAACTCTTATTCTGACACTTTTATTTAAGGGAGGTTATATAGTATATTGTAATGCCTTTCATATTGGCCTGGGTTATGTTCTGATGTAGAGAGGTCGAGTTATTGCTTATGTGTCCTATCTGTTGAGAGCTCTTGAGCATAACTACCCCACTCATGGCTTAGAATTGACAGTGGTAGTATTTGCGCTCAAGATATGGAACACTATTTATATAGAGTGCACCGTGAGATATATGCAGACCATTGCAGCCTATTATATATTATGAATTAGAGGGACTTAAATTCTACGCGAAGGCAGTGGATTAAGTTTCTAGCTGATTACACTCTCTCTATTCTTTATCATCCGAGTAGCGCAAATGTGGTGGCAGACACCTTGAGTCGGAAGGTAGTTAGAAAGGATAGCTTGCTTATTTGCCTACAAATTGACTATCGTTTTGAACATTTAGTCCTAAGCTAATAGGATGGGTAGACCAAACATTTTGGATTCCAGACAAATATTAGCCTTTCTTGGGACTCAGTCTTCACTATTAGATCAGATTCATGCTAGACAGTACGAGGATGAGTACTTGGTAGCTCTCAGACATGGAGTTTTACCGGGTGTTACTGAGAAGGCCACATTGGACTCAGACAGGGTCCTTAGATTCGATGGTAGGTTATGCATTCAAAGAGTTGGAGGTTTGATGTAGCTAGTCCTACATGAGGCTCATGAATCTCGATATTCTATCCACCTAGGAACAGTGAAGATATATGAGATTTGTGACGGTGCTACTAGTGGGAAGGTATGCACACAAGGACAAGCACTAGGTTCCTGGGGAGGGGGAGATTTTTCAGAGACTACCCATTCTCAAGTGGAAGTGGGAATGGATTACTTAGTAATTGTGATGGGATTGCTTCGAACTTATAGAGATATTGATATTATTTGGCCTATTGTCAATTAGTTGAATAAGTCCACTCCTTTCATCCAGTTCAATCTTTTTATAGTATTAAGCGATTAGCCAAGTAATACATGCAGGAGATCATCCGTCTCCATGAATTACCAGTGTCCATTATATCTGATCGCAGGTCATAGTTCACCTTCAGTTTTTGGGGAGTTTTGCAGGGACTAGAGTTTCTTTGAGAATAATGTTTCACCCACAAACTGATAACCAGTTGAAGCACACAATCTAGGTCCTTGAGAATATGTTTCAGGCCTATGTGGTAAAGTTTGGCGGTCAATGGGACCAGTTCTTGCCTTTAGATGAGTTGCCTATTATAATAACTACCACTCCAGTATTCAGGTGGTACTGTTTGAGGCCTTACATGGTAGGCATTGTCGTACTTTTTTTGGGTGTTTTGAGTCCACAGAGTCTAGTTCATATGGCATAGACTTGCTCAAGAATGCTCTATCTCATGTTCATGTCGTTTAGGATTGATTGAGGATAACCTAGAGTCGGCACCGAAGTTATGGTGACTGTAGATGTCATCCTTTATACTTCTATACAAGTGTATGGGTATTCTTGCAGGTGTCGCCCTTAAAGGGGGTGATAGGATTTTATAGACGGGGTAAGCCTATTCCTCAATATATAGGGCTGTCTGAGATCCTGCGAACGATTAGCACAATTGCTTATAAGATAACATTGCCTCTAGTGTACTCAGCCATACATCCAATCTTTCATGTTTTACTTTTATGTTGGTGTGTACCATATGAGTCACATGTATTATGGTATGATTCTATTTATCTGGATGACCGATTAGCATGTGTTGAGGAGCTGATAGTCATTTTGGCTAGAGATTTCAGACAGTTATGCTCTAGTGATACCAATGGTTAAAGTCCAGTGGAGGCATTATCCAATTGAGGAGGTCACTTGGGAGACAAAGCAGCACATACAGGAGCAGTACCCTGACTTATTTGTGTCCTCAAGTATGCCCCTTATCCTTAATTTTGCAGATAAAGTTTTTGTAGTAGTAGATGTTATAATAACCTTCCAGGTCATTTCTATTTTTTTGAGTGTTTTGCCTCGGTTAGAGCTAGTCGATAGTGACCCCAAGTCATTATGACTCGCAATGCTGATAGTCGGTATCCTGGTCGCTTATTTCAAAGGTGTGGTTTTCCATAGTATAGGCCAATTTAAAGTTGAAAATGAGTTTAGCCGTGAGTTTGAGTAAATGGCCTTGAATTTTTTTTTGATAATTCTATCAGCTCCAAAATGACGAAATTAATCCAGACGCATATTTGGTTAGAATATAAAGATTTTCTATGGTGGTTTGGTCTAGAATGACCTTAGTCAACACCCATAGTAAATGTTCCCAAATGGAAATTCTAATAGCGCAGTTAGCTCCAAAACGCCGAGTTTGGTCTAGAATGACCATCCATTTAGTTTTCAGGCTTCCAGATATATTTTGACCCCATCGATAGATTTTGGCATTAGACAGTGGTTCCCACCCCTGATTGTAATAACCTTTAACTAGAATTTCGACTAAACCATTGAGTCTAGAATGCCATTTTAAGTTAGATTTCATGTATGATTTGTATTGTGACTCGAGATGAGGCTAAAGCATCAGAATTAAATTGAGAAATTGCTGAAGTCTTGAGCAACAGGCTGCCATGTGGAAGCCGACAAACAAAATAATATATAAATCCCAAAATTTTTAGTTCATCGGGAAACTAGAGCAAAACTTTGCATAGCCATTTTTATTTCGATTTCGGAGATTGAAAAGGTTAAATTGTGTTTTTTCTGAGAGAAACATTGCAGGTGTGTTGAAAATTGGTTTTCAACATGTCGTTTGAGGTAAAACATTATTTTTGTTGCTATTCATGTTTGTATTTTTTGGAAATTTTGACAAGTGATTTCTTATCTGTTTTGAGTAGAATTTTGGGTTTATTCTGTGTGTTTTTATGAGACGCACACCAGGGTAATTTTGTAATTGATTGATAGAGCTTTGTTTGGTGCAAAAATATTTGCTGCTGTTTATGCTATTATTTTTTTTTTCAAAAAATTCAAAATGCAATAACTTGATCATTTTGAGTTGGTTTTAGTGAAATTTTATTCTAGTCGAAGAGTTTTTCAAGCCACACATAGTGGTATGAATAGATTTCTATGAAATTGTTCGGTTTAAGAGAAAATTGAGGTCAAACTGGCTATCTTTTCATATTTGATTGTTTAGTATGATTCTGGGCCTCTATTTGAGATGTAATTTGAAATCTTTTTTCGGGTAGTCATGAGATTCATTTTGCAGGGTTAGTTTGAATTTTGGACCCCGAATCCGCTTTTCTCAATGTGGTCTAGAAATGACCTATTTTCCATATTATTAAGATGTTAAACAAAACACCGTATTGACATCACGTGACCTTTTTTGATGGTTTGTAAGCTTTTTCATATTGCTAAGAGGACTACAACCCCTATGGATTGAATAAGAGCACGTGTGATCGACATCCAGTTATGCTAGGTCTTCCTTTCTTGTTAGAATTTGTGAGAATATGTAAATGTTGTCGGGTATCCTGAATAATTGTTGGACTAGCTAGATCAAAGGTTGTATTTGTTGTGGTTGATCTGTTAAGGATCATAATTGCTAGAATTGATATTTTAAGTACTATATTGCTGTCGTTGTCCACTTAGATGCTTTAATTGTTGGATCTTTGCCTGTTAAGGCTATATTGATCAAGTTTA
Organism: Solanum clarkiae; assembly: GCA_011800125.2. Lineage (NCBI taxonomy): Eukaryota > Viridiplantae > Streptophyta > Magnoliopsida > Solanales > Solanaceae > Solanum > Solanum clarkiae. The sequence continues at coordinate 12,667 of JAABOM020082797.1, read as the reverse complement.
GCCTGTTAAGATTGTTTATGAGCTCTACGTTGTTATTTTGTGATAATTTTGGTTATCTGATGCCATAGACTTGCTTTTTCTAGAGCTAGTTACATGTTATGCACTCACATAGTGTGACTTGAGAGGTGTAGATCCTTGTAGAATGACATAACTACCTTAGATCTGATATAGTAAAGTCTCAAGAAAGATCGTGACATGGAAAAGATCTAGTACACATCATTACAAAGGCAAAGTCATGGTAGATTCGTGGTTGGAGCCCACAATGCACGCCACCATTGAAGGTAATCATAGATAAAGTCTATACTACACACTATCATTGGATACATTCATAGCTAGGGGTCTAACTGGAGATATTTTTAGACCTCATGGCCCGGGCTGATTATACTCTCGGCTGGAGGCCAGGTTGGCGTCATGATTTGGGCTGGAACCCTGACATTTTTAGGGCTGGAGTCTCGATTTGTTTAGGGATCGAGTCTCAATGTGTCTATGGATAGAGTCTTGACATGTTTAGGGTTCGAGTCCCAATGTGTCTACGGCTAGAGTCTTGACATGTCTAGGCCTGGAGTCCCGATGTGATCCGAGGTCCCCAATCAGATCAGGTTACTACATCGGTACCGAGGTCACCTATGCATTGTTAAGTTGAGAATCTTCTAGCTATGCAACATTGTCAAACTTTTTATCAATATACATACCTCACACTATTTTTGTGTGTGGTTGTACCTTTTGGGCTTATAGGGGCTCGATTGGTGTACAAGCTTAGTCGGTAGGGCCTTACACCTATGTACACCATTCTATTATTGTCTAGGTTCTAGTTACATCTGTTAGTACAGATCTACATTGCCTAGTTCTGGCATATTTGAGTTACTTTGTATCTACAAATATACATTACTTGGTTGTGGTAGAAAACTTTTGTAGAATTATATTCTAGTTTATTCTTGCTTTATTTACTATGTTTACTTAGTTGACCTCTAATGTCTACTGGGTACCTTATTTCTGGTACTCACCCTGCAATCTACATCTGCTTCATGATGCAGGACCCAGTATGAGGCAACACCATTGATATTCTTGCTGTTGTCGCTACTCCAGGAGACTTGTGGTGAGCGTCAGACGATCTTGGATCCTTTTAGTCTCTTCTTATGTCAGTGGGCTTGTCTTTTAATGCTAGAGGGTAGCCTTGTATCAATTTTTGTCATGTATGTATTTGTATCAAGGTTCTGGAATGTGATTCCTTGGTTATGTTGTTGCTCTGGCTATAGATTTGTGAATATATTGAGCAGGTTACCTTTTCTATCCTCACACCCTTTACTATTCGTTCTCGATTATGGTTTGCTTACCTATAGGTGGGTTATAGCAAGAGCCATCATATCACGTAAATTTGGGTCGTGACAAATAGGTTATAGCAGGCATCATCATACCCTGTAAAGTCGGGTCATGATAAATTTTCACGTTTCATCTTATCAATATGTTTAGTTTTTTCTTATGTTTTCTCTTCTTTTTGTCCTGGAATGCTTATGATATGCTATGAAGACTAGTTTGGGTTCTCTCAGGAATCTCATTTGCCATTTTACATCTAGGTTCTAGCTTGGGTCGCGTCAAACATGACTTAAGAGCCCTAGGTTTAAGTGTATTAGGAAGTCCAACATGCTACATCAAGTAGAGTCTTATTCATGGGTGTGAAGCATGCCATATCTTTGAGTAGGAGGCTATGAGACATTTTAGGAAATGTTTCATTTTTTCATGATTCATGTCATGCTGTAGAACGTCGTGAGGCTTCCAAACTCTAATGATTGTTCTTTTCGTTTTTCAGTAATTGTTTCTAAGAAGAGTACTTAAGCTAAGAGAAGTTCATGACCAAGCTCCTCATGACCTATTGGGAGGAAAAGTCACCAGTGCTAAATTTCGGACCGCTTTTGCTATGTTGGACCCTGCTATGAGAAAATATGCCAATCAAGGTGTGGTTGGTACTCTTCTCCACGTGCCCACCCTGGTAGTTAGGGTGAGAAATTTTGTTTGAATGAAACCCTCCATAATTTCTTGGTCCGAATGTAGATAAGGATACTCAGGAGTTTATTGACGAAGTGTATAAGCTATAGGCTATTATGGGGTAATTTCAAAGGAGAAAGTAAAATTGGCGGCATATCAACTCAAGCGAGTGGCATTGGTGTGTTTCAAATAATGGGTATTTAATAGGGTGGATGAAGGCCCGATTAGTTGGGAGGATTTCAAGCTTTCATTCCTAGATCGCTTCTTCCCACTTGAGCTTAGAGAAGTAAAAATGACTGAATTTATCAACCTCAAGTAAGGGAATATGAGTGTTAGGGAGTTGTACCTAAAGTTCACTAAGCTCTCCAAATATGCTCCATCCTTGGTTGCTAATTTCTCATGCTAGAATGAGCAAATTCATTTCAGGAATATCAGACTTAGTTGTTAAAGATTGCTGGACTATTATGCTTGTGAAGAAGATGGACATCTCTCGGGTCATGACTTATGCCAGGCAAATTAAAGGTGAGAAGCTTAAGGAGAAAAGAGTGAGAGAGTCTAAGATGACCCACTTTGAAGATGGGTTCTCTAATGTTAGGTTTGGTGGTGGAAGTGGCCGTCCTCAACAAGGCCAAAGGTTCCAAGGCCAAGGGTCATTTAGGATCCACATCAAAGGTTTTATAGGGATAGGGTTCCATGCCCTAGAGTTCAAGGTGGCGGTGGACAAATCTTCCCGAGGTGCATTACATGTGGGAAGAATCATGGATGTAGGTGTATGGTAAAGTTGGCGACAAATAGTCCGAGTGTCCAAATGTGGAAACAAGGTACAACAAGGTTGTCCCTAATTAAGGCCAGGTTATTCTAGGTGGACAAGGGAAATAGAGGGTTCAAGATGGTAGTGCTTAATACAATAACAAGATTTATTCCCTTCATGCTAGGCAAGAGGTAGAAGAGACTCTCAATGTGGTTATCTGTATGTTGAAGGTCTTTAAATTTGGTGTGTATGCATTACTTGATCAAGGTACCAATTTATCTTTTGTCACTCCTTTCTTATCCACCAAATTTTATATGAGTCCTAAAATTCTGTTGTAGCCCTTCTCGGTCCGTACTCTTGTGGGTGAGTCAGTTATAGCCCGAAGAGTCTATCGGAGTTGTCCTATGTCAATGTTGCATAAAGTCATTCCTTGTGATCTTATTGAAATTGATATGGTTGACTTTGGTGTTATTCTTAGAATGGATTGGTTGCATGCTTCTTATACCTATACACTATAGAACCCATAAGGTCAAGTTTTAATTCCTGAATGAGACGGTTCTAAAATGGGTGGGTAGTGACTCAATGTTGAAAGGTAGATTTGTTTCCTATATAAAGGACCAAAACATAATTCCCAAGGGGTATATCTATCATATCATGAGTGTTAGGGATGTCAACTTTGAGTCTCTTACTTTAGAGTCTGTTACCATTATGAATGAATTTCTTGATGTGTAACGACCCTTAGTTTGGAGCCTATGAGTTGATGTGCTGTCAAAATACAACACATTTGGTGCCTGAAATAAGGGATTTTGTGAGTTCTTAAAGACTTTTTATGGTTTTGATGTGTTTTTGCATTAATCTTGTAGAAAGTTAGGTTGACATGATTTTGAAGAAAAATTGTAGATTTAGCTGAAGCTTAGGACATACGAGCACACTTACGAGTCATGGCCCAAGCTACAAGTCGTAGGGTGGTGTCATAGCAAGAATCAGAGACCAAAAATTCAGAAATCTACTAAGTGGACGTCATCCCTATGAGGCCATCATACGAGTCGTAAGCCTCTCTATGACTCATATCAGTGGACTCGTAGTAAGAATCAGAGAGCCAAGATGTTAGACCAAATACTGAAGGCCAAGACTATGAGAAGAATATACGAGTCGTATCTCAAGCAATGACTCGTACCTATAGGTCGTACCAGTTTAGTCCAAGATGCCAAGAATTTGATATAAAACCTCGACTACGACTCGTAGGATGTCGTACGAGTCATAACTGCGAGAATTATCAGCTGCCAGCTATTTTTTCTGTGTAAATTCTAGGGTTATTTAGTAATACTATATATAGTTTAAGTTAGGTTTTTAGAGAGGAGTTCAACTAGTAGACAATCTACAATCATATTTTGAATCCTTTCTTAGTTTTTTTAGAGTAGTTTATTGTTCTCTCTTGGAAAACCCATTTTGGAGATTGCAAATCTTGCTTTGTACTTATTGTTGATCAATCAAGCTTGTGGATTTGTAACTTGAGGTGCCTATTTTCTTCATTATTCTTGGTAAAACTCTCATTTATGTCTTGTAAGTGTGTTTTTGCTTGTTTTGCCTTAGCCGTGAGTAGCTAAGCACCCACAACTTAGGGTTGTGGGAATCATAGGTAGTTTACTTCAAATATCCTAGGTTTATTGCATTTCTATGATTGGGGCTTTGCATGTATTGTTTGTTTCCCTTCATTATTATAGTTGTTTGGTGGTGGCCAACACCAAACCCCACCTACTATCACGATCCTGACCAAGGTATTGATGAATAGGAAAAGGGAAATAGATGACATAATTCGATTGATGTGTTCTCATCTAATCAACCAAGCCTGACCAAAGGGAGGTTGACTGGGAAAATTGGTATCAGTTAGTTGGCACGCCATGGTTGCCGACCAAGCGCCATGGTGAAATTCGACCTTCACCTTCACAAGTGGGCTGCAAGAACCTAATTTACCATCCTGCATGCAAATCACCAAAGGTCATTATGTTATCTAGGGTAATCAAGTTGACAAACCATGGGAACACAATTCCCAAGTTTTCCCCAAAATTGAGTATTTCCTCGCATTATAGTTAGTGTTTGTTTTATTTTGTTTTTGAATCACAAAACCCTCAATTTAGAGATTTTAGTTATTGATGCTTGAAATTATTAGTAGTGAAGTCTTGTAGTCAAACCCTGTATTCCCTGTGGATTCGACCCTAACCTTCAGTTAGATTAATTGTTGATGACGACTGCTTTCTTAATGGAACATGAACATCAGATGTTGTTATCATAAAATTATGGCATTGTTGCCGGGGAATACAACTAGGTTTTAATTTCATTTCATTATTAGTTAGTTCTAGTGTTGATTCTTGAACTCTCCTGTATTTTACTTTTTCTGTTTGTCTTTGTTAGTTGATTTTAGGTGCAGTTTGGCTGGCACTATGACTGAACAAAAGTCCTACATTGCAAACAACTTGTTGGAAACTTTGCAGAGGCGTGCTCTATTTTATGGGCAAGAGTTCAAAGATCCCCAAATCCATCTACAAAAATTCACCCAAACGTTGAGGGGAGTCCTTGGGACAAGACATCATGCTTAGGAGGCCATGGCTCTTCAGGTTTTCCCCATGACTCTCCAGAGTGAAGCTGCAGAATGTCGTCAATTCTCCCACATGATGTTTGTTCTAACTGGGGTGGGGGGAAGTACAGAGAGTCTTCCTCATGAACTTCTGTAAGGAGTCCGAAAAGCAAAAGATACAAATCAATATTTGTAACTTTAAAAGAATGCCAAGAGAACTGTTAGTAGTGGCTTGGGAAAGATACAAGCAGTGCTTGGTAGCAAATCAGAACCATGGTCTGACTAATGATGAATTGGTGGCTAGCTTCTATAGAGCATTAACCTCTGAGCAACAAGGGCAGGCTGACACATTATTTGGAGGGGACTATTGGGAGTTCGTAAGATGACCATTTAATGAGATCACTGAGAGTATGGACAAGCTATCTGCAGTTGCCCAAGTCTACCAATCCCTTCAAGGGAAAATCGCACCATCTACTAGTGCATCTGCGGGAGTCTCAAGTAAGCCCAAAAGCGAAAATGTTGCACATTGGACGAGGTTATTGCAGCAGTATTTCATCACTGATAAGCTGATAAGGATTGAGCATATGCTTGAACAAGTCCTAACCAAGGTTAATGAGCAATATGATATCATCCGGGAAATAAAGTTTGATGTCCTTAAATGTAACTACAAGGTGCAACAACAGACTATATCAATGCAAAGTCTTGATGATAGGATAGAGCAGCTTGCTGAGCAACTAGATGTAGTGCAAGATGAACAAAGAAGAGTAGAAGGAACAGCGATGATACTCATGGAGAAGTCTGATTATCCATGAAGGCAAAGTCGAGCCACGACGTTAAACAAGACACTTCTTGGGAGGCAACCCAAGCATCTTTTGTGTTTATAGTTATCTTGAGACATTTTCATTTTTGTAGCCTTTTTAGTGGTAGTTAATGTTTTATTGAGACTGCTAAGACTTTGAACCAGTTGTGTCAACTTGCATTTTGGTGTACTTCAAGTAATAGGTTAAAGGAACAAACCAAGAACTGAAGAATGGAAAGTTCATGCTTGGAAACAGTTTCTACAAGCAAGCCTATAAGTCATAGTGTATGTTACGACTCATAGTCATGCCTCGTATAGAGAAACAGTGAGTACTAGGAGTTGGCATAAACACTATAATCCAACCTTACGATTCATACGATCCCCTACGAGTCGTAAGTGGGGTTTGTAGTGCTCAAGTATGAGGTTGTAATTTTTATAAGTGTTGGGTCTGCTATGAGATCGTGTCCTACGAGTTGTAAGACTTCATATTACTCATAGCCGGGATCTTGTAAGACCAATCTGCAGAAATTTTTAAGGGGCGAGCCATTTTGAATATTAAGAGACTAAGATCTCTTGGCTCTTCATGTCCTTTCATGAAGTGTTCCCTTTCAGTTTATAACTCCCCCCATCATTCCCTTTCACTATTTCATTTATCTTTATATCTTTCACCCACTAAAATTCCCCAGCTAGTGAATTGTGCACCAAGAACTCTTTCGACTTTTCTTCTTCTTATCACACAATCTTGCATTCATCTGGTAAGTTCTCGTGGTTAACTTTGGTTTGTCTCGAAAAATCCTTGTCTTATGGATGTGAATGAAGGCCTCGGGATCATGATTAACATAACCATGCAAAAGTGCCTGCGATAGTAAGAGAAATATGGTATACAATTGTTTATGTCTTTGTAAAAGGTCGAGTCTTGAATTCTGTCCTTGTTTAGTGATCTTGATATCTAATATTATGACCATGTGCTTTTGTTGAGTATTTTATGATTCATTATGAAGATCACATGGGACTGAAATTGATGGGTTAAGGGGGTTGTAGTTTTCTTTTCAGTGTGCCTTAATGTTGATAATCTTACAGGAATTTTGAACTGTTAAGGAAAAATTCATGCTTTGTTTTGAAAGGTTTGTTAATGAAGGGCACTTATGTCTATTGCTGTATCACTTATGCCTTTGTGTTTGTTACCTCTGATGCTTTATTGATTTGTTGTTTGTCTTCGTGGAAAGGTTAGAGACACCTGACAAGCTCTCTGTTTTCCGCTACAAAGACTCACTACAAGTAGTAGGTTTCTCTATGAGTCATAGTGGTCATTCATAGAAGGCTAGTCATCCATGGTGCCTTAACCTTTTCCATACTAGATTCGCCTATGACTCATAGCACTAGTTAAGAGTCGTAATGGTGGTCTCGGAATTCTCAAAACGTCTCTAAAATGAGATACAAGTCAAGATTATGAATCATAGGTAACCCTATGAGTCATACCCGTGCCTTGTACTTGATTCCAGAATGCATTTTTTTATCTGTTTTCTTAGTTCAACAAGGATGCAGTACGACTCGTGGGCCTCCCTACAAGACGTACCTGCACCTTATATCTGTAGCTCTACACCTGGTTCAGTCCATTTTTAATCAAGTAATCCTAATGTTTTTGTTTGATTGTGTCATTTGTTACTTGTTTGATTTAAATAAAATGAAACGACCCTAAAAGGTGCTTGAAAATGTGCCTCGAAATTTCCCAGAACTGTAATTTCCATATATTTAAAAATTCATTCATTATTTTGAAAATTTGACTTCATATTCTTATTTAGGGGGTCAAATTGAGTGTGAAATGGGTCTAACCTGAATTTTAGAGCAACCGTATCAAAATACGAATCGCAATAAATGCTATTTAGGAGGGTCAACTTTGAAGGGACATATCTCTTAGCATACAAAGAACTAGGTGGATCATGACATACCAACTTAAATCCCTTTGAATTGGGTTTCCAACGCACTTCGTTTCACCTCATTCAGAGTTTGGATGAAGGATTTATGCCCATTTTTGTAAAACTCATTCGTGCAGAAAATGCAGATTTCAAGTGAGCATCCGCGTCGCCTTTGTGACACGGACTAGTGTTATTTTGGCCTTGTTTTTTTTTAATTCCGGTCTAAGACTTTCAAGTCTTGGGCCCAAGGGTTCCCATACATGTTTTTACCTGTACTTAGCCTTATTTCACCCTCATATCACCTAAAAACATTTGCAATATTTCCCCCAAACACTTAGACTCATTTCTAACCCTAAATTCAAGTCCCAAAGTGAAGGCCAATCTAAAGGATTTCTTCAAGGATCTCACCCAAGCTTCAATTCTTCATTAAAGTCTTCTTCAACAACTTAACAAAAGCTAAGGTATGTGGTGTTGAACCATTTAGTCCTTTCACTCATGTTGCCTAAACCCTCTTTTACTTAATATTGCATGATTTAAAGTTGATTTTACATGTGATCTTTTATATTGAGATATTTACTGCACAGTGATTTTTAGTTCATGAAAGTATGGTTGTTTTAGCATATTTTGAGCTTCAAATCTTGGATCTAATATTACACAATCTAGTCTGTGTTTCGAGTTTTCCTTCATAATTTCATCTTTAAATTGCATGCTCTTTTACCCCCATTACACACCCCCAAGGTGTTTGACAAAATGTCCGGTTATGATTTCTTGAGGAAATGAAGGTCTAAAGCATGAGATATGATATGATTGACTATATGATCATGAAATGAGCTTATGTACATGATAAATACTACATAAAGTGTTGTCGTGGACCATGCCCAATTCTGGACCCAGTTGAGGGGTTGAATGTTCAACCACTAGGCTGATAGGTGTGATCATCACTAACCCAGTTGAGGGGTTGAATGCTCAACCACTAGGGTGATGGGTGCGATCATCACTAACCTTGATGAGGGGTTTGTACCTCACACACTTGGGTGATGGGTGCTATCATCACCAACCCCAAGGGGTTTATACCTTGGCAATCTAGCTTGGTCTCCTCTTCACATATAATATTCTATATGAGAATGATTTACTTAAGCATGTTTTACTTATACATTGATCATACTTGTCACATTGCTATATTGTGCCTATTGCCTATCGTTATGCATTTTGGGTTATGATGCCTATCTATTGTTGCATTGCATCCCACATAATAAGTAAATTCAAATGTACTAACGCATACTCTTGCCTACACGATATCACCATGTAGGGATCGGAGCTCCTATTTATTCTTCTTGTGGCCAGATGGATTTTTCAAGGTAGCCTTTGGTGAGTCCTACATTCCTGGGACAAGGACTATTCTCTCACACTATGTATTAAGATTTCCTTTACTTTATCATAATACTTATAACTATGAGGGTGAGCCTGATTGGATGTCTTGGTCCCACCATTATCTATATAGTAGAGGTGTTGTTGGACAAAGTTATGTATTTATGGTATGAGTTAATTCTATTATCTCTTGACTCTATGTTACGCCAAGTTCTCTCTTAGCCCCTTTTGCGGCTATTTCTATTCTTCAAATGTTATTTAATTGTTTACACGACCAAGGATGTGTAATGATATGCTATGAGGCTTATTTAGGGTTACTTCGGGTTCCCCATTCGCCGATCACGTCTAGGCCCTAGGCTTTGTTCGTGACACAAAACATCATGAGACTCATACTTTAACATGTTGACAATTTTTTAGAAACAATGTCTTTAAGAGGTCGAAGAGGTGTGCCTTTGTTTCAGGTCATCGCCTAAGGGATGAGTCCTTCGAGGAGGAGCAATCAATTGAAGAGATGTATGTGCACCCTGACCCTGAGGCTAATGTGCCCTTGAGACGGTCACACTCAACCAAAATACTGATGGAAGTAGATAGATCCTCCAGTTTGATGAGGAGGGTGAAAAAGATGGGTTAGATGATGATGACTCCACTCCTGATTCTGTTTTCCTTGAAGTGTCTCAGGCTTATCCAAAAGCGACCACTACTCCACAACCAGCTGATTCTGCTTACATCGTCACCTCCACCAACCTGTAAAACACAAGATGGTGTATTCTCAGAATGAAAGAGATCTATGATAAGAGACTGGAACCTAAGAGTCGAGGGAGGCCCGTGAGGAGATTTTATGAGGAAGCAAGGTTGAAAGACGCAGGATTAAAAGGCGTGCCAAGTTTAGAAGCTGATATTGACCACCATGGGTTAAGATGGTTATCACAAGTTCTGGGGAAGTATGCCCCTTACCTGGTCTGAGAATTCTATGCCTCTTACAACGTACTATATGTGGCAACCTTTCGAGGCTCATGAACCCTATTGATGCACCAAGGTTGAGTGAAGTCATGGTAATAGGTGAAGTTGTCGACATCTCAGCAGAAACTATTCGAAGGGCGCAATTCGGACCTAATTATAGAGCTCCACACTCCACAACAGAATATGATCATAAGATGGCAGACATAAGGAAATCAGTTAATCAGAATGATGCCGGGCTGAGAATGGAGTTATTGAGGTAGATAGCGAGTCAAATTTGTGAGGAAGGTGTTGAGCCGATATGGGTTACACACCATGCCAAGAATATTTTGAAGGCCCATCTCTCATTTAGGGAAAAGTTTTGGTGGTCTATTATCCGATGGCACATTAGGCGCACTTTCACGGATAATGTGATCACATTAGAGAGAGACGTGTTTTAGGCGAGCATCTTGGTAGAGTATGACATTGATTGGGCTCGTGTTATGTCAGAACTGATCCATGAGTCAGTGGATCGCACTCAGAAAGCATTGCCATTCCCCATTAAGATTCGTATATTATGCAAGGAAGTTGGTAAGCGGGTTTCTCTCCACTTGGACCCTTATGTAGGGGCTTTGCATACGATGGACCCTAGACTAATCAAGGATGATGAAAATCGAATAGCCCTACAGAGAGCTATTCCTCCAGCTATCCTAGAGCCATTTCGAGTAGGGTCTCAAATTCCAGGTTCACTTCCAGCTACTACCGGCACTAATTCGACTACTGTAGAGCCTACACCAGCGGTTGAGATCGAGTCTATACCATCCTCTAGCACTCCATTACCAACAATATCTACTTTACAGGTTGACCCTCTTTTCTCTCCTGTTGCATTTCAGGCTTTATTACACAGGGTGACTGTAGCAAAGGGCAGGCTATGTGAGTTGTCAGACGGCCATTGATTAATCAGATTGTTCGGGACTCCGAAGAGAGGATGAAGGCATTTGCCCGATATTTAGTTGATGAGAGAGTCTGAGCGGTGGATGTACAGGTCGATGCACTTAAGACTAGAGTCCACAAGAGGTTGAGGGAGCTAGGCTTGCCGACACGAGTACAGTTACTGAGGAGTTAGCCTAGTTCAAGGAAGACTTATTACAGATGTTGACAACCCCTATTCCATCCCCAGAGGTAGCACTGGTAGGTGATGAGGCATTTGATTGGCTCACCGACTGTCCGAACACCCGTGGGAAGAGGCCTCTTGAGCAAGTGATGACCTAGAGCCAAACCCGAAGAAGCTGAGACATGAAGAGGAGCCTATACTTGAGTAGGTGGTGCAGGAGTTGCTGTTGTTGGTGGTTATTCAAAGAGATCGAGCAAATCACACCCCACAGCGAGAGGGTAGTTCTCACATTGCTGCAGAGGAGATGGTGCCCTAGGACCCCACAAACCAGCAGGAGACTAGTGCTTGAAGTACTATGATGTTTGACTTCTTTTGACCCCAGTTCTCATTTTTCATGTTGGATACTTTGTTCTCTTTTCTGACAATCCTTTCATTATGTTGGTTTTTAGTTATGTTTAAATATTCTTATGATGGATGCTATTTTTTACTTATACTTTGGATGTTAATTTTTGGTTTTTAATGGATTTATATATGTATTTCTATATTATCGTGTTCTATTTTCATTCTTGTCTTTACTTTGAGGACAAAGTATCCTATTTTGGTGGGGTGTGGGAAGTTATGGATTAAGGTGAAGTCTGAGTAGTTTCAAGTCCATAACTTCCCCTATTTTTGATTCGAAGGTTTTCTTGTCGTGCTACTTTTTTCTTGTGGATGTTTACTTTTTTTATTGAGCTTAGGTAGTGTAGATAATGGGTAATTCATAGTAGTGTTATCTATTAGCATATACATAATTTTTGGATGTGTTTTTAATGTCTTGTTGAAAAATTAGATACCCTTAAAATTTTTGAGGTTGTGATTATTGATGCATTCATGCATTTTTGAGTATCTGTCAATGTTTGTTATGATATTGTGAAGGTAAGTTGAGATAGAAAACATGACCTGTGAGTCTATACTTAATTGTGGATGCAATTGCCATGTGTGTTGTGAGCTTATTTTGCTGCATGTATCTTGTATGGACCCAGAACTTGCCTTGTTAATCTAAAATTGGTTTGGTGATATGGTGGATATGGAAAGGATCTTAGGCCTTTGTTATTTGAGTGAAACCACTTTTGGCCTAAATGACCCACCTGATGAGAAAGTGAATCCCCTGTTCCAAACTTTTGAGCTTCTCATGTACTCATTCTTTCTTGATACCTTGCTAGCTTAACCTTGTTTGATGAAATAC
>JAABOM020082779.1:0-31356 GCA_011800125.2 Solanum clarkiae | reverse complement strand
AACATTAGATCCAAGATTTGGAGCTCAAAATATGTTAAAACAACCATACTTTCATGAACTAAAAACATTGTACAGTAAATTTCTCAATATACAAGATCCACATGTAAAATAAACTTTAGATCATGCAATATTAATTTAAAAGAGGGTTTAGGCACCATGGGTAGAAGGACCCAACAGTTCAAAACATACCTTAGCTTTGGTGAAGTTCTTGAAGAAGACTTTAATGGAGATTTGAAGCTTGAGTGAGATCCATGAAGAAATCCTTGAGATTGGTCTTGAGTTTGAGACTTGAATTTAGGGTTAGAAATGAGTCTAAGTGTTTGAGAGGATATTGGGAATATTGAGGATGATATGAGGGTGAAATAAGGCTAAGTATAGGTAAAAACACATGTGGGAACCCTTGGGCCTAAGACTTGAAAGTCTTGGACTGAAATGAAAAAAACAGGGCCAAAATAACACAGGTCTGCATCGCGGATGCTCACTGAAAATTTGGATTTTCCTGCACAAACGAGTTTTACAAAAATGGGCATATATCCTTCATCTAAACTTGGAATGAGGTGAAATAAAGTGAGTTGTAAAGCTAATTCAAAGGGATTTAAGTTGGTAGGTTGAGGGCTATCAATTCTTTGTGTGCTCAGAGATATGCCCCTTCAAAATTGACTCTCCTGAATAGCGTCCTTTGCAATTTTTGAATTTTGATACGGTTGCTCTAAAATTTGGGTTAAACCCATTTCCCACTCAATTTTACCCTCTAAACAATAATATGAAGTCAAATTTTTGAAATATCGAATGGAGTTTTAGATATATAGAAAACAAGATTCCGGTCACTTCCGAGGCACGTTTTTGGGCACCTTTTGGGGTCATTTCACAAGTCCATTACCAAACTCCATTCCGAAATGCAACAAATACATATTCTCATGCATGTTACCCATTACCTCCATGAAATGCACCATAAATTCCCTACCAAGATTACCAATACCAAAATCCTCTCTATGATAAAATATATGGAGATCTCAACAATAATGAGTTTTGGGAGCATGGGGGTAGGAATACCTATGGAGTACAAAGGGAAGGAGTCGACCTCGATACTTAGGGTGGGATCATGGTATGAGACGATGAGATTATGGGTATAGATGAGATAGAATGGGGAATAGAGAAGATAGAATGGGATATAGGATGGAAAATAGAGGAAATAGGTTTTGGGGAGAGGAATGATCAAGATAGGGGCTTGAACACTATCAAGGTTACACTTCCAAGGTTCAAAGGTAGTAGTGACCCCAATGAGTTCTAGGAGTGGAAAATTCAAAGTGAGTGGATAATTCTCACAAATAATATCTCAGAAACTTTGAAGGTGAAGTATATTCTCACACAATTTGAAGGGTATGCATCCACTTGGTGGGAGTCCAAGAGGAGGGAAAGGGAGAGCCATCACATCTACGAGTTACCTACTTGACAAGAGTTGATTGCCCTTATGGAGTTGAGATTCTTGACTCCAAAATACTACTAAGAGGTACTCAAGAAGGTATTTATGTTGAGGCAAGGTACCAAAAGTGTTGAAAAGTATTATGATGTGTTTGAGAATATGACAATAAAGTCTAAAATGAAGAGAACATGCAATGTATTGTGACCCAATTTGTGGCCAACTTGAGGTATGATATCTTGAAACCATTGAAGCTTGCACTATGAAACTCTTGAAGTGGCTTTCTATGATGCCTTAAAGGTAGAAGCGGATCTTAAAGAAGAAAAGTCATACAAGGCCAAAAGTTCTTCAACTTCAACATGGACCAAAGGTCGAGATAAATGGAAAACAACATGTTCTAGAGAGAAACCGAAGGGTAGTGGTCAAGCTACTCAATTCAAGCTTGATCACAAATCCAAGGCAAGTGAGAAACTTTAAGGAGGTAAGTGTGTTAAACCTACCTTTCCTCATCCCCCTTCAATTGAATACTTTAGATGTCAAGGGAGGGGACATATTGCTAGTGAGTGTCCTAGGAGGACGATTGTTGCTCTTTTGGATAGGTATAAGATCGTAGATGATGAAGAGGGTGATGAAAAAAATGAGAAAAAGAGAGATAGAAGCGAGATAGATGCTTCAGAAAATGAAGCGGAAAGGTTGGATAAGAGGGTCAACTTTGCTTGTTTCATGGGGAAAGGAAAATATTTACTTGACAATGATGAAGACTTGAAGGTCAATTCCAATCTTTCATGTGTTTTGAGAAGAATTATAGGAGCCCTTGCCAAAGGAGAGCTTGATCAAAGGGAGAATCTATTTCATGCTAGGTGCAAAATTCAAGATAAAGTGTGTTCTTTAATCATTGATAGTGGAAGTTTCACTAATATGGTGAGTAGTTCTTTGGTGGAATGTATAGGAATTCCAACAACAAAGCATCCCAACCCTTACAAGCTACAATGGCTCTATGAGAGTGGAGAAATGAGGGTGCTCAAACAAGTAAGCATTCAGTTTAGTGTGGGTAAGTACAATGATGAATTGACTTGTTATTTTGTACCCATGTTGGCTTGTCATATTTTATTGGGAAGACCATGGCAATTTGATAGGGATGTTATGCACCAAGGAAGATCCAACAAATACACTTTTTTTATTGAAGATAGAAAGTATGTTCTTGCACCTCTCACTCCATACCAAGTGAGTGAGAATTATTGGGCTATAAAAGAACTTCGGGAGAAAATAAAGGTGGCGGAGGGAAAAGGGGATGGTGGAAGTTCCGAATGCATTGTCAACACCCATCTTTTATTGCATGCTAACCAAAATACTAGAACTTTGCTTAGTATTGTTTCTTCTCTTTTGCAGGAATATGACAAGCAAGACATGGAAAATGTGGTAGCGGATTCCCTATCAAGAAGGTTTATGTTGGTGACTACCTTGACTTCTCGAATGATACCCCAAGGTAAGTATACCTCTCTCCCTACTCCTAGTGGCCCATGGATGGATATCTCTATGGATTATGTGTTGGTCCTTCCTAGGACTACAAGAGGACATAATAACATATTTGTGGTAGTGGATAGATTTTCTAAAATGACTCATTTTATTCCAAGCCATAAGTGTGATGATACAGCCCATGTAGCATCTTCATTTGTCATCAATGTTCTTAAATTGCATGGATTCCCTCTGACCATTGTTAGTGATAGGGACTCCAAATTTCTTAGTCACTTTTTAAAGAGTGTATAGGGTACACTTGGTGCCAAACTTATGCTCTCTACTTCTTTCCACTCTCAAACAGATGGACAAATTGAAGTAGTCAATAGGAATCTTGGAAGTGTGCTTCGGTGCATGATTAGAGGGACCCCAACTACTTGAGAAGACCATTTACCCTAGATTGAATTTGCATATAATCGGTCTTTCCACTTCTCTATTGGTGTCACAATTTGAGGCGTGTTATGGCTTTAAATGTTTGTTTCTACTAACTATGACTTCATTATCTAGTAATTTTTTTTTGAGCCTAGATGCCAAGCAAAGGGAAAAGGAGATAATGAGCATCCATGGCAAGGTTAAAGAGGCCATTGAAAAGAACAATTCTAAGGTGGCCATTCGAAAGAATTGGGAGAGAAAGGAAGTGATCTTCAACCCAAATGATGGGATATGGGTACATTTTCGAAAAGAAAGGCTAAGACCAAGAGGATATGGATGTTTTAAGGTACTCAAGAGAATCAATGACAATGCCTACATGATTGACTTTCTAAGTGAAAATAATGTTTATAATGTTTTCAATGTTACTGATGTATCTCCTTGTGTTGTAGGCGAATATTTATATTTGAGGATGAATCCTTTTCAAGAAGGGGAGGATGATAACATGCAAAGTAGAGATGGCACCGAAATAAGTGGCATATACCCTTCAAGACTATTCACAAGGAGTCAAGCAAAAGATCTCCAAGACCTACAAGCAATGCTCATGAAAAATAAAGCATTAGAGGAGCTTGACGGTCACCAAAGAAACACTTACAATGTGTGGAAGGTCTATCAAGGTAAGAAGAAGGAAGAAAAGAGGCCATGTGTGCAAATGGCTACTACTTGAATTCAAGGATTTGAAAAGAAGTCAACAACCAAGGCCCTTACTCATTAAGGATAAAATTTTAAAGAAAATGTATTCTTTTTTTTACTTAGTATAAATAGTCTTATTTTATCATTTGGAAGACTTAGACTATGTTGCATATGAAATTCCCAAATTGTAGTATCTTCTTAGTGAGTAATTAGGGTGAACTTTTAGAATTGTTAGTTCGCTTGTTTGCTTGATTAATTGAAGGTTTCCCATTTGTGGTTCTTAGTTTCCTTTAATTTTCTTGCTAAGGTTTTATTTGGGTTGTTGAAATCAATTGAGAGGTGAGGGGTTGAGTCCCTTGTTGCCCATAATTTCAATAATTTGTATTTAATTTACATATCCTTCTATTTTTATTCCCTTTTCCCTTTCATTCTTGTTTGATCTTTATTAGGTGGTCAATGAGTTTCATGATGTCCTTCCCGATGAGCTTCCGATGTCCCTCCTGAAAGGGAGATAGATTTTGGTATAGACCCCCTCCCCGATAGACAACCCGTTTTCATGCCCCCTTATCGTATGGGCCAGTTGGAGTTAAGGGAGTTGAAGGATCAATTAAATGATTTATTGGAGAAGGGTTTTTATAAGGCCTAGTAAGTCATCTTTGGGTGCACAGTGTCGTTTATAAGGAAGAAAAATGGCTCACTTAGAATGTGCATTGACTACTAGCAACAGAATAAGGTCACTACAAAGAACAAATATCTTTTGCTAAGGATAGATGACCTATTTGACCAACTACAAGCTAATAGTCATTTTTCTAAGATTGATCTTCGATACAGATACCACTAAATAAGGGTGATGGAGTGTGATATTTCCAAGACTTCTTTTCAGACTAAATATAGATATTTTGAATTTATGGTGATACCATTTGGCTTAACTTATGCACCGACAATATTTATGAATCTTATGAGTAGGGTCTTTAAACCCTACCTTGATATGTTTGTTGTAGCATTCATTGATGATATTTTGATTTACTCTCGAAGTAAAGAAGAGCATGTGAAGCATTTAAAGGTAGTGCTGCAAACTTTGAGGGATAAGTGGTTGTTTTCTAAATTTGATAAATGTGAATTTTGGTTGAAGAAAGTTGCATTACTATGGCATGTGGTATCGAGTGATAGAATTGAAGTGGACCTTAAGAAGACAGAAGTGATAAGAAATTGGCCCAGCCTTGACTCCAACAGATATTAGGAGTTTCTTGGGATTAGTGGGATATTACCAGAGGTTTGTGGATGGTGTTTCCTCAATTGCATCCCCTTTGACAAAATTGGCACAAAAGAAGGCAAAATTTGTTTGGACCGATGAATGTAAAAAGAGTTTTCAAACTTTAAAAGACAAGCTTACATCTGCTCCTATTTTGGCTCTACTGGAAGGGTTAGAAGAGTTTGTAGTTTATTGTGATGCTTCAAGGGTTGATTTGGCTGTTTACTGATGCAAAGTGGCAAATCCACAGCATATGCTTCTCGATAACTAAAGGTGCATGAGTGTAATTATCCATCTATGATCGTGAATTGGCGACCATGGTATTTACTTTGAAAATATGGCTTCATTATTTGTATGAGGTTCATTAGACGTATTCATCGACCACAAGAGTCTCCAATATGTGTTCATACAAAGGGATCTTAATTTGTGTCAAAGAAGATGGTTAAACTCCTTAAGGATTATGACATACGTGTGCACTATCATCCCGGCAAAGCTAATGTCGTGGCTGATGCTCTAAGTAGAGTGTTCATGAAAAGTGTAGCTCATATTGATGATGCCAATAAGGAATTGGCTAGAGATGATCACCGGTTGGCTTGGTTTGGAGTTATGTTGAATGAAGTTGAAAATAGAGGTGTGGTGGTTATTGATGGTTCTAAATCTTCTTTGATTGAAAAGGTCAAGTCCAAGCAAGATCTTGACCCCACCTTGCTAGAATTGAAAGCCTCGGTGAAGGATGGTAAAGTGAAGGTTTTCTCCCAAGGGAGAGATGGTGTCCTTAGATATCAAGATAGGTTATGTGTGCCTAATGTTGATGGGTTAAGGGATTTGATTTTGAAAGAGGCACATAATTCGTCCTAATATATTCATCCCAGTTCTACAAAGATGTATAGAGACTTGAGGGAGGTATATTAATGGGCTGGTAGGAAAGGAGATATTGCCAAGTTTGTAGCCGATTGTCACAATCACCGACGAGTCAAAGTCGAATATGAAAGGCTAGGTGACTTAGCCATCACATAAAAATTCCTACTTGGAAGTGGGAAGAGATCAACATGGATTTTGTGATTGGTTTACCAAAGACTAGAAAGCACTTTGATCCTATTTTTGTTATTATTTATAGAATGACAAAATTATCTCACTTTCTATCGATTAAAACAACTTATGATGCGGAAGATTATTCTAAGATATATATTCATGAGTTGGTTAAGTTGCATGGGGTACCATTGTCTATTATTTCGGATCGTGGTGCTCAATTCATTTCTTGCTTTTGGAGATCCTTCCAAAAGGGTCTTGGTACCAAAGTCAAGCTCGTGGTGCTAAATTCATTTCTTGCTTTTGGAGATCCTTCCAAAAGGGTCTTAGTACCAAAGTCAAGCTTAGCACAACTTTTCATCCTCAAACGGATGGTCAAGCCAAAATGACAATTCAAACTCTTCAGGATATGCTTAGGGCTTGTGTTTTGAAGTTCAAGGATAGTTGGGATGGACATCTTCCACTCATTGAGTTTTCTTACAACAATTGCAGTCTCTCTAGCATTGAATGGCTCCTTATGAAGCTCTATATGGTAGCCAATGTAGATCCCCAATTGAGTGGTTTAATATGGGGAAAAATGCCTTATTAGGATTGGGTTTGGTCATGGAGGCTTTTGAAAAGGTGAATTTGATAAGAGAGAGATATTAAAGACAACTCAAAGTAGGTAGAAGTCCTACTCCGATGTAAGAAGGAGAGATCTTGAGTTTGATGTTGATGATGGGGTGTATTTGAAGGTCTCGCCCATAAAGGGTGTGGTCTAGTTTGGAAAAAAGGGAAAGTTGAGCCCAAGGTTTGTAGGGCCTTATAGAATTGTGAGGAGAATTGGTAAGGTTTCCTATGAATTGGAGTTGCCTACATAGATGAGAATGGTTCATCTGGTCTTCCATGTATCTACGTTGAGGAAGTGTGTAGGTGACCCAAGTTCTATAGTGCCTTTGTATGTTGCGGGTGTTGTATAAGATGACTTGACTTATGAGGAAGCCTCGGTGGAAATATTAGATAGGCAAGCAAAGAAGTTACGTAACAAAGATGTGTCATCCGTCAAAGTACTTTGGAGAAATCAACAAGTCGAAAGTGCCACTTGGGAAGCCGAAATGGACATGAAGAACTGATATATGTATCTCTTTCACTCTATTCAAGCCTAAGGTAATAAATTAAATCCTATTTATGATGCCAAGTATTGAATTTCAGCCCTTATGTCATTTTTGCATGCATATATATTCGTGCTAACAAGTTTTGGCGATTTTTGAGGTATATGTTTAAAACTTTTGAGAATGATGTTTAAGTGCATTGATTACATTTACGTTGGTCTAAACATTTTCTAATTACTCTTCTTATGTATGATTCCTTTACATTTGATGACGAATGTTCTCAAGGAGGAGATATTGTAACATCTCTCACGCCCCCCGAAAAATACCCTAGTGTATTTCTTGCGTATCTTAAAATCCATGAATGATTTTGTAAATCTGACTTCATATTCATTTTCAGGGGGTAAAATTGTGTAGGAAAGGGATGGTCTTTGATTTTTAGGTGGCCCATAGCAAAAAATAATTTTTCAGGTGATTCGATGCTTAACCAGTAAAGTGTACGAGCAGTCTGTATCGCGAACTTGTCACCCACTACAGGAAAAATGGCCTAAACCCATTCTTGTGCCAAAATAGGGGGAAAATTGAACCTCATGTGAAAATGTACTACTCTATAAAAAGTCCGCGTCGCGGACTTATCGCACTCTAGTTCAAAAAGTTCCTTAATTTCCTGTTTTCACTTAAGGGCAATTGGGTAACAATCCAATACCTATATATATGGGAACACCTTACTCTTCAGCCATTTTCAAGCCCTAGAACACTCAAAAACCCTCCCAAAAGCCCTTCTAATTCCTTACAATTCCCTCATCTAAATTCAACATATCTCAACGACTTGCTTTGGCTTTCAAGAACCCAATTAAAGCCTAAAGTCTTTCTCAAGCTTTTCTTCAAGAAAGTTTCAAGTTAAAAAGGTGTGTGGGTTTCACTCATGGGGATTCTTCCACCTATTAAGCCAATACATCTCCATCACCAAATTTTATGATTTTTAAGTTTATACTTTATGGATAAACTTTATTATGGATTATAAACATGATTTGAGTTCGCATTCTTCAAGTATTGATTTATTAAACATGAATATCTATTAAAGGATTATCCCATGAGTTGATTTATATATATTGAAGCTATGCATGATATGAACTATGTAAGCTGTGAAAGATTGTGAACTTTTAAGATGGATTCTATGACACCTAAACTGGGGTTTCTACTATAATATTGGTGGGTTGAATTGAATGATTTCCAAATGAATTGATTTTACTCCACTCTTGTCTTATACTCTTAAATTGCATAATTTTAAGCATATGTACATATACCTACCATGTTTGACCAAATTTACATGACATGGATTCTTATGTTAATTAAAGACTATTGCATGTTTTGCAAGACAAGCAACAACAACAACAACAATATACTCAGTGGAATGCTACAAGTGGGGTCTAGAGAGGGTAAAATATATGCAGACCTTACCACTACCTCATAGAAGTAGAGAGGATGTTTCCTATGAACCCTTACCTCAAAAATCCATAAGCAGAATAAACTAGATATAACAAAAAAGAAAAGAAAAGTGAATAGAAAGGGCGACTAATAATGAAAAGCGTATGACAATATGTAAATATGATAAAATTAACACACATATGATAGATAATCACAAACATGATATAAAACACAACTACTCCTGCTACCCTACTGCTCCACCCGACCCTACCAATCAATTATCGTGCTACTCTAATTCGCGACCTCCACTCCTTTCTATCTAATGTCATGTCATCGGTGAGATCCAGTATTGCCATATCTTGTATGATCACCTCCCCCCAATACTTCTTCAATCTACCTCTACCCCTCCATACAGCTCCCAAAACCAACCTCTTGCACCTCCTAACAGGAACATCGGTACTCCTTCTCTACACATGTCCAAACCATCGCAGTCTTGCTTTCCTCATCTTATCAGCAATAGGGGACACCTCTAGCTTCTCTCGAATGGTCTCATTCCTAATCTTATCACTCCTTGTGTGACCATACATCCATCTCAACTCCTCATCTTTCTGATATGCATCTTCTGAACATGTGCAATTTCTATTGGCCAACTTTCCACCCAATACAGTAAAGATGGTCTAACCACCATTCAGTAAAACTAACCTTGAGTTTAGGTGGTATCTTCTTGTCAGACAATACCCCCGAGGCAAGCCTCTATTTAGTTCATGTTGCCCCAATACGATATGTGACATCATCATCGATATCGCCACTACTCTGGATGATGAACCTTAAATACTAAAAGTTTTTCCTCTTGGGGATAGGTTGAGTTGCAAGCCTCACATCAATGTCTTCTTCATCCCTCGCAACATTGAATTTTCACTCCAAGTATTTTGTTTTGGCCCTACTCAGTTTGAATCCTTTACACTCCAAGGTGTGTCTCTAAGCCTCCAACCTATTATTAACTTTAGTCTGAGTTTCATCAATCAGTACTATGTCATCTACAAATAGCATATACCATGGTTTCCTAAGCGTGCATTGAAGTCATGAAAAGTTCCTATGATTTATAAGTAAGATGTTGCATCCTTACACTATACTCTACCCTCTTGTGAATAAATATTGTCTACATGAAGGGGTCAAGTATGATAAGTGTTTTACCCTCATGTACAAACAAATGCTCACTAGAAGGGGCAAGCATATTACAAACTCTACCCTCATGTATAATGAAATGCCCACTAGAAGGGGTCAAGTTTATGAAATGTTATACACTCTAGTATAAGGTATACGCTCACTAGTAGGGATCAAGAACATGAATGAGCTACTCCTACCATGTTATCATGTTTTTACAAGTCATTCAAGTTATGATTAAATTTATGATTATGTCAAGTATTCTGTGGGAACTAGACTTACCTTTGAAAGAGATTTAAGGTGGTGGCTCGACCCAAGGGGTCCTTATATAAAGTCTTGGTCTCTTAACTATGTACCACCATAGGTTCATAATATTTTCCCTAAATGGGCTTTTACTAGTGGATCTAATTAGGTTAAGTTACCCACTATGTGGGGTTAAGTTTGGTTTACCTTGGCAAGTAGACCACTCCTCTCCTGGTGTAGAGGTAAACATCAGGATTTGAAGTAGTTGCTCATTTGGTCTTATATGTCGATTAAGGTATTCTCCCACATATGTATGTTATGTTATGCAAGTTTGACTATCTTCATGCATGTTTTAACTTAATCATTGATCATACATGTCATCTTTGTCTTATGTACATTTATTTTAATTATGCATCTTGTTAATTATGGATTATGTCGTTGTTGCATTGCACCCTGCATACTTAGTATACTCTAAGTACTAACACATACTGCTTTTTCCCACATAATCTAACCATGTAGGGACTGGAGCTCCTGCTCATCCTCATCCTCCTCCATGTGGCTAGCTAGTTCCTTTGAAGACTACTATCGGTGAGTCCTCCACTCTGGGGACAATATCTATTTTACTCTTATGCTTTTGTTAATACATGTCTATATTGGATTTTTAATCTTTTGAGGGTTAGCTTGGAGATGTCTTGGCCCTCGTTCCATTCGTACTAGAGGTGTTGTTGGATATGGTTATTTATATATTTAGCTTGAAGCCTATTATGTTTATGTAATTATGAAAGACTTCCCTTATTTCCTCTTTCCTTTCTATTCTTGTTGTATGTTAATAATGAGACGGAAGTCCTGAGTCCCTAAAACATCCCCTTAGCGTGAGTCATACTTACCCACCCCTTAGACTTTATTTGTTATGTGATTCTGCAATTGCTTCCCTTAGAATTATTTGTTACTTGCTTGTTGTTTAATTATTTTTTCGTAATCAAGGATGAGCAAATTATATGCTAAGAGCTTGTTTGGGTTTCCTTCGGGTTTGTCATTCGCTATGTCGCATCTAGGCCCTAATCTTGGGTTGTGATACATATCCCCGCAGAAGAAAGAATCCCCCTAGCATAATAAACAAGGTCTCAAATGCGAAACAATTGGTGTGCCAAATTTCTCTAAACAAGTAACAGTGTCTTTGACCCAAAATGTATCCAATAGGGACCTCCGATCGAACTATCAACAGGTGCTCAATCCTCTGAATCGGAATGTGTGACTTAAAATCCCAATTGTGGCCACCATAACTTATACCATGGGATGCATAACCTGGGGACTCAAATATTCAGATGTGGCCACCGAAGCTCAAAGCATGGGGAGCGTCATCCAGGACTCGAGATATTAAAACAGTCACTCACTTAACTAGTCTATCCGGATCTGGAACTCCAAAGTCATGTCATGCCCAGAGTCAATGTAGGTGATGACGCTCACAAAATTAATAGCCCATACAATTTAACCCACACTACCGTAACTATCACCATCCCTCAGATCATAACAGATAACCCCAGCCTTAGGTAAGAAGAGAAAGGGCAAAAAGTAGCATTTAACCACTTATCATCCTCATAACTTACTATATTTCAGTTGTCTCAGGCCACACAAACATACAAGTAATAGTCAAGCTCAGTAAACATACTTGTCACCTGCTATCAGCCCAACTAGCCCTTTCAGGCCCCCTTGTAGTCTACCAGTGCCAAAGCTTAGCTAATATACCCCTCCATACAAAAGCTATAGTACCATACCATCATACATAACACATATGGATACACAACTGGTTATATACAACATGTATTCCATAGATCAACCCATAAATAGTAAATTTCTACACATTCTGGCTTACATACACATACATTTCAACTCAGCTTAAGGTGTAGAGAAACCTAGCCTACTTAGCAAATGATTCCTTGTGTTCTGAGTCAATTCCCCGAGCTTTCTCCTTCCAAATCGCTTATCACTGTTGCTTAGCTATCCAAATACAGTTCGTAAAGTTAACATGGTCACATTGGCTGTAACATCTTGAAAACAAGTGAAATGATATCAATTAGGCCTAAAACAGGGAAAATAGGGTCCATTCCTGAAATCAAATTAAAAAAATTGTCCTCACGTCACCTCGAGTCTTTAGCCCAAAATGGACCTCAAAAGACCAAGAAATCACTTAAAATGAAAATAAAATCCTTATCAAGAAAACATTTCTTTCAAAACTTTCTTGGTCAAAATTTCTGGAAACTAGCTAAATTTAGTAGAAACCCAGAATATCACAGCATCCTTTTGGGACGTAGAATGATTTAGACTCAAATTTCACTTAGTTCCATCAAGAATCAGTTAAGATATCAAAGCACAAAATTTTCACAAAATTTTAAGAACACAACCAGATAAAGTAGTGAATTTACCTCAAAATACGCATTGAATCCAAAATCTGACTTCGCCATGGCATTTCTTGAAAAAATCCATGTCATTTAGCCTTTTGAATCACTAAAATCGAACTTATGAGTATAAACGTTATGGCCATTTGAAGTTTCTTCGCCAAGTGCCCTCGCGACCAAGCCTTTTATAGGTTGGCCGCTCCACCTCACGTCTAGGTGCGCGAACGGAGGCGTGCAGGAGCGATCGTGGGCGTGCGCCTATGTCATGATGCATGGTGGCAGGCATGCATGCTATTGTGCAACACCAGCTTTTTCAAAAACATCTCTGTGGATTTTTGGGTCGTTCAATGTCCATTTTATGCAAATAAAGAGTGTTGGCACATGGTTTTCGACATTTCAGATCAATGGTGTGGTCGAAAATCCAATAGAACACCATACAGGAAAATGAGGGTACCACTTCTTTTCGGCTAATTTTAGGAAAAATAATTAAGGGGGTCAAAATGCAACTTGAAGCCTCCGACAACCAATGAAGGGTCGTTTGGACTATTTTTGGCTTTTCGAAGCAAACTGCACCATCATATTTCCATTTCGAGCGGGTTTAGATAGGTATTTATAGAAATACACCTTTTAGCTTTCAGTTAAACTTATTTTACAACTTTTGGCTCAAATTCGTATCAGGACTCTCCATCCTTGGACCAGCCGCACTCCAAGCCTAAAACGACCATTCTAAATCTGATGGAACCATCAGAATCCAATTTTGAAGTTGTTTCCTAGGACTTTATTAGAAATCGCCTTTACACAATTATAACCTCTCATTAACTTGCAAATTCACAACTAATTTAACCTATAACATTCCAACAGTCCTAATAAGCCATAAAAGGTTCGAGGTTGTCGTACGAAGGCGCAAATTGATAGATTAGCCGCCAAAATACCAAAATGACCTAGAGGGTTATTACAACATCCCCTACTAATAGTCCTTTCGTCCGCCAAAACCATAGTAGTTCTGGTACAATCTTCACTATTAAGAAGTCCAACCACTCGTTTGTATGTAACAGCGAGTCAGTGCAGTAGTTTAACAAAGATTTCCCAAGAATCCATTATTTTCTCCATCTGCTCAATCAGCTGACAAGTCACGAGATCAATTAGCTCGGCATACCTGGCCTTTCTATATCACCAGATATTTGAGTAATCATGGTTATTCATAAATGTACTCATGGGTTTTGTATACAACTTTTACTTCACTCCTTGCTTCCTTATACAAGCGATTCCCACAATCAACCACAAACGCTCGATAAGCTAACCAAATAATGTTAAATGGCTAATATGCTCATACTGACACATAGAGCCTAAACCACTTTCCCTTTCTATTCAATCCACCTGTCAGAGTTCCTGATAACTCTCAGACTCTCGATAGTGCAGTAGATACCCAACATGCCACCCACTTAAATGACTCCCTCAACATCTGTATATCCTTCCTCAATATGGTCCTCTGTAGTTATTACTATTAGTTGATTTTTTTGTCGCATTTAATAAATCTAACCCTAGCAAGTACAACATCAGTTGCAACTGGTACCTATAAGTCATCGAGTCCATACCACACAGCCTGACAACCACAATCGACCAATCACAATGTCCACAATAGGTCTAGGTACAACCTCCACAATACCGTCCACCAAAACCCCCTTAACAATATCAAACAATCGTCTAACTCAATGAAATCATACTAGAGGTACATGTAACTCATCTGAATTACACTGGAGGAACATCGAGCCACGAAAAATAGATGTATAGCAGAATAAGCTAGAGGTAGGCCTAACCCAGATACAACCGGCCCAACCTGTCTTAGAACCTGGAAGGGCTACTGTATCAGGGCTAAGTTCACCCCCACCTTACAATCCCTACAACTCCTCTATGTGGCGACTCCCTTAGAACAACTATGTTTCCAATTTCAGCTTAGCATATTTTCTAATCTTCAGCATATAAACAAACATACAGATCGTCAAATAGTCAATGGCTTATTTGATAACACGTAAGTTCAACATTGAAAAATCAGCCTTTCCTTGGATCTGACCCACGAAACCAATCTATGGCATGTGGACTATATCACGACCTATAGAAGGACTTGTACATAGTCAAAAATCTGCAACCTGTGCGACTTGGCCAAAAATCATCTCAATTCCTAACATCCTAAAAAACAAACATAAAAACAGATCAAACCTGCTAACATTGCTTTGAGAACCCGTAAAATTCTAAATTTTAAGTATCAAAAATGGCGTATTTTAGTGGTACATCAACTCCCTCAACTTAAAATTATTGTTTGTCCTTAAGATCGAACCTAATCTACATAAGCAACACAACAACACCAAGACCTCAACCTCATGGCATACATCATAACTCAACAACTCACAGATACCCAACCAGACTTATCAGTGATGCAAGACAGTAATCAAACAGACTCATGCGGATCAATACACGACAGTGCTACTATGACAAGGTAATCACAGAAGAAACAATCACCAAAACTATGTAAAGTTAATAATGTAACTCAAGTACACTCACAAATAAAAGTCTCATATTTCACTCAGAATGCTATGTTAAAATTTAATGATTGGGACTGACAAAAACACTCGCACTCACAATAGATATTCAAACACTGTATATAATACCATAGACTTGCCCCTATACTCGTGACCATGCCATAGTAATAGATGACATAGGATCACTATAGGACTTTCTTACCTTGTAATGTAGGCTTGGGTGGCTTTGGTATGATACATTTGGAGCAAAGTGACTATCGCCCTCCTTGACTCTGCACTAGTTTGCACTTTTGCCCTACCAACACTAACATTTTTAACTCACAGATTCCCTTTTCTTAGTTCAAACCTTTTTGGGTGCCTTATTCAGATTTATCAACTCATTACCTTTTATTATCTCAATTCTTTAACTTTTTAGCTCACAATTCAGGCATCTCTTTGCTTTTCTCGCACCCACTTCAGATTTTCACATTTTTAAATGTATCATTATGCTTCCTTTCTCGTTTGGTGTGGTTTCCTTGCAACAGCCACCATAAAATTAGGCTTTTGGCCTGAGTTGAGGTGCATAATATCCAACCTATAGACTAGAGCCACTTTTGGAAGCCACACTCAACGTAGGCTTTTAGCGTGAGTCAAGCTGCACAATATTCAAGGAAGGACCAGGACCGATTTCAGGATCACATAGTAAAAAAGGCTTGGTTACTCAGGTGTTTACAACGAACAAGGTATATGTAAGGCTCAGATATTAGGATCAAGGGATATATCAAGCATTTGGTTGGTTATTTTAGGCTAAGTGGACTATATGAACAATGACCCATGATCCTTTTCTAACCAAGTAACCTACAATCTTAATCAGGGTAACAAGGCAAGTTCTGAATTGAAACATATTACAAGAATTACACAATAAAGCTCACAGACACTTGGTACTGAATACACGATCAACCTACACTATCATATTATGCTTTTTACCACAATTAAGTTCTAACTTGTCAGAACAAACATCGTCAATCACTAATTTCACATGGTTGTTATTAAAACAACCTAACTACACATTGTTAATCACAAAAAAAAATTGGTGGGTATCATTTTTGAAAATTAACATATGTCATCGATTTTAGTACAATATGCTACTAGTACAACTTACACATTCGAAATATGTTGGTTCAACATAAAATAAATGTCCTTAGGGAAAGAACACTGACAAGACAACCCCACGGACTAAAAAATTGGGATAGATATAGGCCTTTGTTACTTAGACTTCGTCGAGGCCTATAGCTACTCACAACCCATCGAATATCTGCATTATACTCAATGCAACAAAATAAAATAGCTTATTAGGGACAAAAAAGAACATACTTGGACACTGAAGTGCCAGTCTATGTCTGTGCATCACCACCCTTAGCAAGTTAGGTGGTCTCCTCAGTTATAGCAGTATGTCCGGAGGGTCCAACACCCCTCACCATCTCCTATGCACGTGCTTGTCATTCCATCTCATCTACAATTGAGGCTCATCTAACAGCCTCTACACACTCCATCTCCAACCTCATAGCATCTTATCTTACAACATCTGGATCATCATCATCAAGATGAGGTGTCTTCTTAGAGGCTCGGAGTGGTGGCTTATCAGCAAACAAATCAACAACCACCTTAGTAGTAGTCTCAGGCATATGAATCATAAGTTATGTTAATGATGCTACTTGTCTCAGTACGTAGCTACTGGATTGCCACCCAGAAAGCTGTCATATAAGGAGTTTGGTCTACTTCGAGGCTCTACTCCACTCACCTCCCGAAAACATCTACACAACTATGAAATGATGTAAGTCTTTCCTTGATAGGGGTTGTAAAATGCACCTGAACGCACTCCTCAGATTCTGAAATGGCCTTGTGAAACGAAGGCCATATTTGCATGGCAATTGAGTCAACTGGAACTCAGTGTGAACCTATCATTGTACCGAATCCTGAATCGATTCTATAGACACGTATACCATGCTTTTGAAAAGGGACGTGTAGCCACAACCTCTAGTACAGAATTAGAAGTAGTAGTAGGCCCTATCTTAGAATTAGAAGATGTAGTGGGCCCCATCTCAATATTAGTATTTGTCTATATGGGCCCCTCTATCTCTGGAGAAGCAGGAATGGATGAAGTAGGCTCAGGCTGTGGTGCCTCGGCGAACAACTTTAGTAGTCAAACAGGAGATGCATTGCTCGTCGAAGGGCCACAGTATTCTTATCAGCCTTGATCAGGGTAGCATTCAGGGTCCTCTAAACCTCTATCTCTTATCCATAGTATGTAAGATCTCCAGCCTCGTCATTATACATGATCGGTAGATCAAGTACAGGAAGGGATGGAGGTATCTTAAGGGCCTGCCCATGTACCTCATCTGTTATCAAATAATCCCAATTTATGTCATAGCAAACAATGATGCTGGCAACCAAAACCACGCAGTCCAAGCATGGGTGCTTAAAAATACTCAAAAGATGATGAAACTATATGGGTAGGGCATGTGGATCTAATATTTGATCAAGGTTTTCTCAAACCCAAGATGAACTTTCCATAATACTTTCTCAAGCTACTATGGGTTCAAGACATAACACCTCAACCTTAGGAAAAACTTCCAAATATCTAAGAAAATGTCATTAATTCAACACATTAATATCCATTCATCATTTAACCTCACCTCATGCATCCCAATCAGGCATACATGATGTCGCCCAAGCTATACCTCCTTTTTGAAGGTTTAAGTGGTCGTTGTCAAGATATATAACCTAACCTAGGTTAGGTTCAAATATCATATGGAATATGATACTTGCAGCAAATCGAGTGAATTAACCTACTTATCTCTCGAAAAGGGGGGTTTGTAGTTTGCAGAAAGTAACCTAAACTAGAACAAGTGTTTTGAATCCATTGAGAGAAGTAACTAGGGTATTGTGTTTCCCATGATTCCTTAACTTGATATTACCAGATAATTGTACTTTTTTCTAGTGTGTAGCATGCAGAACGGTAAGTTATGTTTACCAAAGTCTTTGATCCAGACGAGAGATAAATTTCACTACGTGATTTGATTCATCCTCGTAGTGTGATATTACTAACCCTTACCTATTGTTCCAGTACAACCTCCCTTTGATCCTGTTCAATTAATTAGACGAGAGGGACCATATCAAATCTTGTTAATTAATCTTTTTTTATTCATTACTACGATGATCCAGTCAGAAACAATTAGGCGAGTTCTAACGCTGGCCACCGTTAAAAAGCAATCAAAATAAATTAATTAATAAATGCATGCACACTTTCCAAAAATTATGGATTATCTGGTTTTACCTTGTTAGTTCTTCACGGTTCCCACAACCTTAGTTGTGGATTTATCTATGTGTAGTCATTGTAGATAAAAGAATCATGATATAGAATAACATAATTAAGCACTTAAAATAATGAAGTTAAGAATAAGAAATCCCAAATTCTTCACTAGAAGTCACAAAGTTGTTTCTCAAGTATCTCATGCGTCTCATTATCACTCTTTCTTCGTTGTCTCCATCTAAAAAAATTAACAAAACCTTTTTATAATAACTAAAATACAAGTCCAAAAAAATAGGAAAACTAAATTTGGCAGGCATTACGATCGAGGTTACGGGCCATACAAAGTTCTACGACCCATACCTGGGCTTCGTAGTCTTCATTCTTCAAAATCTTCTATTACTTCAATGAGACCTTTTATGGGTCATATTCAAACTTACAGCCCGTATAGGGCTTTGTTTGACAGCTTTCCAGAAACTCCACGAATTCTAATCCTCAAGGCATGAAACCTAATCCACGACTCGTATAATATTCTGCGGCTCTTCTGATAGTTTGTGGATGCAACTTCAAAAATAGATCCTTCACTAGATCTCAACCACTAAACCACTCTACGGCTCGTGGAAGTTTCCACGGCTCATAAAGTGCTTCATACTTCAGCAAAAATTCAGCATCTGCAACACTTTACCCAAAATCATGCCAAATCCTGTAATCCTAAAAAACAAACAGAAAAACAAACCAAACCCACTAACATCGCTTTGAGAATACACAAAATTTCAAGTTTTAAGCATCAAAATTGTTGTATTTTGACAGTACATCAACACCCTTAACTT
Organism: Solanum clarkiae; assembly: GCA_011800125.2. NCBI lineage: Eukaryota > Viridiplantae > Streptophyta > Magnoliopsida > Solanales > Solanaceae > Solanum > Solanum clarkiae. Next base: position 12,103 of record JAABOM020082779.1, on the reverse strand, counting down.
AAAATTGTTGCTCATCCTCAAGCGACAGACTCAATCTACATAAGCAGTAAATTAAAGTAACAGACAAACCTCAATCTAATGGCATACATTATTCCCAGATCAAGCACAGATACCCACAATAACTCATTAATGCATATTATATAGTCATCAAACAAACCAATGCAGATCAATACATATGATAGTGCAACTAAGGTAACCATAGATAAGCAACAATCACTAAAATATCCTAGAATCAACAGTGTAATGCAAGTGTCCTCACAAAAAGAAGTCTCATATCCCACTCATGATAGTATTTCTAGATTCGATGTTTTGGACTAAACAAAATCTCTCGCACTCACAATAGATATTCAAACACTATGCTCAATACCATATGCTTTCCCCTATACTCAAACTATGACCTTTGGCTACTTGGACAAGGATCACTATAGGACTTTCTTGGCTTGTAATGTAGGCTTATGGGGCTTTGATATGATGTTTTGAGAACATAGTGACTAATGGCACTCCTTGATACTACGTTATTCTACACTTTTGTCATACCAACATTGTCATTTTTGAACTCATTCTCCCTTTCTCCTAGTTAAAACTTTTCTCGGTGTCTTACTCTTATTTTTAGCTCATTGCTTTTTTATTTTCACATTATTTTTTTAGCTCATTGTTTAGGCATCTACTCATTTTTTTTCTTGCACCCATAGCACATTTCCCCCTTTTTAATATATCACTAGCTTCCACCCAATTTATTGTGATTTTCCTTACACCAGCTACCCTCAACTTAGGCTTTTGGCCTGAGTTGAGATGCACAATATCCAACCTACAAACCAGGGCCACTTTTGATAGGCACCCTCAACTTATGTTTTTTGCCTTGGTCAAGATACATAATATTCAAGGAAGGACTAGGCCAATTTCAGGATTTCATGTACAAAGAAAAGAGTACATGCAAAGCTCAAACATTGGGATCAATGGATACATTACACATTTTCCCTCAATCTCAGATGGAGCCAAAGATTCACTATTTTTTGGCTTTGGGGTATGATGGAATAAAGCAAAATGGCTCTTTAAATTATCTGTGCTTCTTCAATTGTGAAGTAGCAGTTAGTCAACGTAACTTTCGACACTCATCACGGGTCATCCGAAAACAGTCGCGCTATGTATTTAAACATCGGGGTCAGGCTACGCACAGCCAACCCCCCCTTACCCCGCAATGGGCGGGAGCCTTTGAGGTATTGGGGTAATGTTGTTGTTATTGTTGGATATATTACACATTTGGTTGGTCATTTCGACTAAGTGGACTAATATGAACAATGGCCTAAGATCATTTCCCAACCAACTAACCTACAATCTAAGTTAGAGTAACAAGGCAAATTCTGAATTGACACATAATATAAGAATTAAGCAAAGAAAACTCACACACAGGTGAAACTGATTACACTATCAACATAGAGTCTAAGATCATGCTTTTCATCACAATTAAACATCACTTATCAGAACAAGCACTGTCGATCATCAATATCACATGGCTTTTATCAATACTACCTAACAAAATTTTGATAGGTAACATTTTTCACAAAAAAACTAACATCTATCATAGACTTTAGTACTACATGATACTAACACTACCTACACATCCTAAACACGTCGATTCAACAGAAAATAAATGTCCTTAGGGAAAGAACACAATCAAGGAAACCCCTTGGACTCAAATTTCGGGTAGTTATAGGCCATAGTTACTCAGACTTCACTGAGTTCTATAACTATCCACACCCTATTGAAAAAATTTTGCATTGTCCTCAATGCATAAAAGTATCACAATATCAAAGCATAGGGGTCAAAAGAAGCAATCATGGGTGCCTAAGCGCCGATCTCTAGTTGGGACTGACCACCCTTAACCTGCCTGGTGGTCTCCTCAGTAGCGGTTGCATGTTTGGAGGGCCCATCACCACTTGTCGTCTCTAACTCATGTGTCTGCCGCACCTCATCATCCTGTATGGAGTGAAGCGTCGCAAGCTCAAACTGCTCTTCCTCTGTCATCCCCGCCTCTCGCTTCACAGCATCTGGATCTTCAGCGCGAGGCCATAAGGGAGCGGAGTAGTGTCTCCTCAGGGCTAAATAGATGAAAACCATCTCAGTGGGATCCGACAGGGGAAGTACAAGTATTGTTGATGTTGCTGCCTCATCTCGGAATAGATCTACTGGATCTCCGCCTAAATAGATTTCATATCAGTAGCTCAGGCTGAACTGAGGCTCTGCTCTACTCACCTCTTAAACGCATCAATGTAGTTATATACTAGTGTGTGTTTCTCCTTGATAGTAGTCATACAGTGCATCTATATATGTGCCTCAGCCTTTGACATGGCCTGGCGAACCTAAGGCCGCATTTTCTATAGCAATTGAGTTAACTAGAACTCCGTGTGTGCATATCTCTATGCCAGGGCCTGAATTGATGCCATTGACACGTATACCATGCCAACAGGTGAAGAGTATGCGGGCACAACCTCTAGTACAGTAATGGTAGTAGCAGGCCCCCCTTTCTATCAACCTCGGTCTGTAGGGACCTCTCAGTAGTGAGAGCAGAAATGGTGGAAAAAAGTGGAGGCGCAAATGGTGGCACTATTTTCTGAACCTCGATAATAGTGTCCACATGGTTAAAAATCTCCACCCGTGACGCTATAAAATGAAGATATATCAAGCACGGAAAGGGGATGTTGGTGGACCTCTTCCGGGTTGCCTCATGAATCTTCTCTGCAATTAGGTGTTCCCAATCAATGTCATAGCCTGGAAAAATGTTATTAGCTAATATAATGCGGTCCAATGACAAGGTTTTATCTGCATGTATGGAACGAATCTACAATCTAACAATAGCCCACCAAAATTTATGAGTGAAGCTGAGGGATGCCTTCATTATGGCATCGATGAAGTAGATACCCACTCAAGGTCCTAGTGATGTTGTCCAAGTTACACCTCCATTTAGAGGATAAAGGGGTCGTTGGGAAGAAATAGAACCTAACAATAGTTAAGGTCGAACGCACAGGGAATACGTAGACTCAAGAGAATTCATGACTGTAATTCAAGTAGTTAACCAACTTACTTCCCCAAGGGAGGGGTTTTGTAATAATCAATGGAAAATAAAACTAAACTAACTAACATAAGAGAGAAATAAATGTATGGAGAGAAAATAGGGTATTGTGTTCCCCATGTTTCCCCAACTCAGTATCACCAGATAACCTAATTCTTTTATAGCTTGTAGCATGCAGGATGGTATGTTAAGGTCACCAAGCCCTTTGGTCAAAAGTGAGAGGTGAATTTCATTATGTGACTTGGCCCATATCCATAGTGTGCATTACTAACCCTTACCTATTAGTCCCAGTACAACCTCCCCTTGGCCCAGTTTGGTTGATTAGACGAGAACACATCAATCGAATCCTGTTAATTAATCTCTTTTTCTATTCATTACTCTCTCGGTCCAGTCAGTAACACTAGGCATGTTGTAATGTTGGCCACCATCAAAAAACCTTTAAAACGATAAGAGTTAATTAATACATGCATGCGAACTTTCCATGAATTCTGAATTATCCAGTTTTACTTTTTTAGTTCTTCATGGTTCTCATAACCCTAATTGTGGATTTAGCTACTCATGCTTTATATAGATACAAGAATTATGAATTGGTGGAACATAACTGAACACTTGCACAATAGAATTAAGAACAGGCAAATCCAACTTTAATAAGAATCACAAGCTTAAAGATGAAATTTAAGTACAAGTGTTCTAAAAAACTCTCTAATGTAATTTCATAATTTTCTCTCTCAAATTACTGAGTTCTCCAAGTACTGTCCAAAACTCCTAAAAGATAACCTTAAAAACCTATTTATAATAAGTAAAATGCAAGTCCTAAACATAATAGACAACTGGTTGGCACACCATATAAAAGGGGTTCACAGGTTGTATTGTATTCCACGGCCCGTAATCGGGGCCTTGTACCAAGCAGCTGGAAAAATGGACTTCCAATCTATGATACCTCTATACAACTCATAAATTCGTTTATGACCTTTAAGGGGGTTTCGTCTGATAAATCTTCAAGAAGTCCCAACCTCTGATCCAAACCGTAGTGTATGACTCGTAAATCATTCCATGACCCGTCTGCATGTTCGTAGAATCAACTTCAAAAAATAGTCCCTCACTTGAATTGTCCATGAAACCTACTTCACCACTCGTGGAATGTTCTAAGGCCCGTAAAGGGTCTCATACTGCATCAAAAACCAGCAACTTCTGTATTTCTTCCCAAAATCAAGGCCAAACTTGTAATCCTGCAAATATAACACAAAACCACATAAAACCAACTAACATCGCATTGAGAACACACAAAATCCCATGTTTTAAGCATCAAAGGTGTTGTATTTTGGCAGCAAATCAATAACCTCAACGTAAAATTATTTCTTGTCATCAAGAGACAGACTCAATCTAAATAGATAATATAGTAACACATAGACCTCAACCCAATGGCATACATCACATCAATCTCAAACTCAGATACCCGCACCATATTTTCAAAACAGGATCAGATAGCCATCTAGAAACCAACACAGACTAGTGCATCTGACAACACAACTATGATAAGTGAGGTACTATCAACAGTCTACAATCACTGAACAAGTCTAATGCTAACAATGTAATGCAAGTTCCCTCACAGAAAGAAGTCCCATATCTGACACTCAATGATGTTTTCATATATAACCTTGGGACTATGCAAACTCACTCACTCTCACAAAATATATTCATACATCATGCCTAATAGACTAAGACCTTCTATTACTTGGATTAGGATCACTTTAGGACTTTCTGGGCTTGTAACGTAGGCTCAGTTGCTTTGATATAGTACTTTGGGAGCATAGTGACTAAAGGCCCTACTTGATATTGCATTTACCTACACCTTTGCCATACCAACTCTTCTATTTTCATCTCATTCTCCCTTCCTCCTATCTCAAGCTTTTTTGGGTGCTTTCTTTTTATTTTTCAGCCTTTTGCTTGCTTTTATACTTCGTTTTTCTTTTTGGCTCACAACTAAGGCATCACTTATTTTTTTCTTGCACCCATTACATGATTTTCCCTTTTTCTCTATATCACTAACTTCCTTCCTAGTCTTTGTGTTCCACCCTTATACCAGTCACCCTCAAATTAGGCTTTTGGCCTGCGTTGAGGTGCACAATATACATCCTCCGAACTAGGGCCACGTTTGGTAGCCACCCACAACTTAGGACTTTGCTCATTCAAGGTGCACAATGTTTAACGAAAGACCAGGACCAAGTTTAGGATTTTTCAACTAACAAGACTAGGCTAATCAGGTGTTTTCAAGGAATAGGCACATATTAGGCTTAAACATTAGGAACAAGGGGTATACTACAAGTTTGGTTAGTCATTTAGGCTAAGTGGAGTTATTAAGAACAAAGGCCTAAAATCCTTTCCTAATCTCATAATCTACAGTCCAACTTACAATAACTGGGCAAGTTCTGAATAAGCACAAAACTTACAATAACTGGCAAAGCTCACAGTCACATGGCACTTTACTACATTATCAACAAAAGACTCTCAGATCATGTTTTCATCTCAACTTATCCTAAATTATCAGAACAAAGATTGTCACACACCTAAACATGCATGGTTGCTATCTAAACTACACATCAAAATTTTTGGTGGGTATTATTTTTCAAACAAAACACAAAATTTTTTGCATTACTAACCCTTACCTATTAGTCCCAGTACAACCTCCTCTTGGCCCAGTTTGGTTGATTAGACGAGAACACATCAATCGAATCCTATTAATTAATCTCTTTCCTATTCATTACTACCTTGGTCTAGTCTGTAACACTAGGTGGGTTCTATGGCTTCTTATTGGCTGGACAATGAAGCAGGCTGGAGACTCTGGCTTCTAAATATAGGGATACATAGTACACATTTGGCTTATTACATAATTTTCCTAATGACAAAAGATGGTAGGTAAACAATGATTAGGTGAAGAAGGGATCTAGTTAGATTTACTAAAACTTTGAGAAAAATATTAAATACCCAACAAGTGGAGAAATTAATTTTTTATACATTCCCCGAACCTTACCTTTCAGGGGGTGGGGGTGAGGGTGGGAATTGAATGGAATTTAACAGAAAAGCTAACAAAAAGAAAGCAGCCACCACTGCCATCTTACATTCTTGTCATGAATTTCCCATCAACTTGGATATACCACAAAGATTATACAGTACATTTTGGAGGACAATACATTGCAAACAACTACTACACTAAGAAAGTAGTTAAAGACCATCCCCTTTTTTTCCTCTGTTTTCCTTTTCTCTACACCATCATATTATTGTCACTTGAATACTTGATGAACAAACAAACCCACTATATGTGCTATTAAGGGGATATAATCGAGAAAAGAACACAAAATTATCCCTTTGCCACTAATGTTGAGGACAATCTAGCCTATTGATATCCATCCAGGCCCCGGGAAAAAATAAGTTCCAGTAGGAGCCCCTTCTTACACCTCGTGCAGTTTCTCCTCCATCTGATGGCCATTCATTTCCTTCTGCTCAGTGTTTGGACTTGTTTCCTCATTCACAAGCTTGCTTTCATCAACTTCCTCGGCTGGTTTCCCCTGTGTCATTCAATTATTTTAGTTCTGGCAAATATAACCATGTTTGGTTGGCAGTTCAAAGTACATTCCACTAAAACAGGAACAAAGAGATAATCGTAGCACACTGGGGGAGGGGGATGTCTATCTCTCCTATAGAAACCACACTATAAAAGCTTCAACCAGCAGTTAAGAGTCAACAGCTACTTGACACATCAACCAAATATATTTATCCAAATGCATTTTCTAGAAAGTGCTTATCGCCCGTAAACTAGGCGACGTATCTGCATGATTATAGATATGTACATGTTGAATATATATAGGCATGTGCATGGAAATGCTTATGAGAAGTTATCATAACTCTCTTATAATAGTATAACTGTTACATAAAGCAAAAACCTGGAGCGCATTACGCATGATTCATAAGTTAAAGTGGGTATAGGTTAGAAATATGCTTGTGGATGATGAATATATTTACCAGTGGAAAACAGTTACAGGTTAAATTGTATAGTCTTACAAATGCAGTAAATGGGGCTTGTCTTCTTCCTTCGTAAATCATAAAGGCTGGTCTGAAAATCTGACAAGTCAAATTGCATTTTTATTTTTTAAAATGAAATTGTATTTCTCATAGATCACAAGCCAATAGCAAGCCAGACTACATAGTTAACAAGATGGTTTTGACAAAAATCTAACTTAAGTCAATAACATCTCAAACTGGATAAAAACTTATGGACTCACCTTGTTCTTGTCACGCCATCCAAGTCCAAATGGTCTCGACAGTAAGCTGATCTTTCTAGCAGGTATCTCTGGTGATGAATCTTGGTTGCACCGTACCATAGATGAATCTTTCTGGGTGGATCTATAAGAGCATATTCGTCCATTTTAGAGATAACAGAAGATATGCATGAAGAAATTGTTATTCATTGTTGGCCTTACTAGTGACAAAAAAATGTCAATGTCCTTGCCAAATGGTGGGGTAGAAGCAGCAAATAACATAGGATATAATATGAGAAAAACACTATGATAACCACTGGGAGGTATAAATGGTGCATTACTCAATGCCTCCTAAGGAAATCATATGAAAGGGAGCTATTACCTTGGAGAAGGTTTATTTTGACCAGATTGGTACTGCAAGGTAGCCTCCAGCATTGATTCAGCCATAACCAATCTCTTTTCCATCTCAGCAAGGTTTCCCATGGCTTCTTCATACTTTTCCTGTATAGCAATTATAAGCCATGAGTTATCCATATATTAGGCATTCATGTCCAATTTTCCAAATTACACCATCAAAGAAAATAAAATCATTGGGAGAAACTTTCTTGCTCAGAATAGACTAAATAAAGAGGCTAGTCATTGTAGATAGATAGTAAAATCATACTAACAAGAAAAAAGAATGAAAGGATAAAAGAGTTCTGATTTGATGGATGAAGGGTGCTACTAAAAAGAATTAGTGGCAATGTTTGTAGTAATCATTGAATGGGAAAGGACGTTTACATAGACAAGTGGAGCAGAACGGATATGCAATCACAAAGAGTAATATTGATTAAATTTCTTCTGTAAGCATGGCAAAGGGAGAAAGACTGCTTTTGGGTGGGGGATTTAAAGGTTAGAAGGAGATGTGGAAGTGGTTAAATATCAAGTACAGAAGATGGTTACATTAGATTTATTTACAGACTTCATATCATTTTTAGAGCAAAACATTTGGAAGATAAAGATGCTTTGGTCCAAGAAGTAAATAATGAACAATTCCCTTAGAATTGATTTCTAAAATAAAAGCTCCAAAATATGGCACTTAAGGTAACTTTCCTATGCTTGCAGCCAATATAAGACTATATAACAGCGCACTCTCGTATTTTGTTATCTATGGTGCTCAAATTCCATTTAATAGATCCACCAATAAAGATCCTCACCAAATCTAAAGCGACTATTTACTAGGATTGAACAAATCAATAAAAAAAGGCGAAAAGGTTAAAACATGCCCTTAACATATTAGAAATAGTTCAGAAATCCTCCTCCTTCTACCTATTGGGTCAAAAATGCCCTTAATGTATTAGAAATGGTTCAAAAATTCCCTCCTTCCACCCATTGGATAAAAAATGCTCTTAACCTATTAGAAACAGTTCAAATTTGCCTTCCTTCAAATGGTAGTTCGTATATTTTATTTATTTAAAGCAAAAAAATAGACAAGCAAACAAGAATTTTCCAAATAATAATAATATTACAAATAAAAAGGAAACTAAATAATTGTCAAAGTACAATAAAAACAATTACTCAAATATATAACTAGAATTAGAAAATATTTTTCTGTCATTTCTAATATGTTAAAAGGAAAATTTTGAATGTAAGAGGTAGAATAAGGGGCATATTTGAAACATTTCTATAGGTTAAGGTATGTTTGATCAAATAGGAAAAAGGAAGGCATTTTTGAATCATTTCTAATGCTTAAGGGCATTTTTAACCCAATAGGTGGATAGACGGGCAAATTTAATCTAATAGTGGAAGGAGCACATTTCTGAAGGATTTTTAATATGTTAAGGGTATTTTTGAACCTTTTCCGACAAAACAATCACGAATTCTGTTCTGGATGAATATGGGACATGACTACAGGCCAGATCTTTTTTGTTTTCTTAATTAAGATATCTAAATGAGAATACAAATTTGAATATTTTGTATTTAGATCAGAATACTAAAGGAAAAAAAGCATTTGTTTTCTCAAGATTTGAATGTCTTTGATTTATTTCTTTAAAAAAATTATTAAATATAACAAAAAAAAGCAAGCCCGGTCCACTAAAGCTTCTACTATGCGTAGAGTCCGGGGAAGGGCCCGACCACAAGGATCTATTGTACGCAGTCTTACCTTGTATTTCTGCTAGAGACTGTTTCCAAGGCTTGAACTCGTGACCTCCTGGTCACATAACAACAACTTTACGAATTACTCTAAATAAAATAATTTAATATTTTATTTAGAAATTATTAGGATGTAAGATGACACTTGGTAATGATATCTGGAGGTGGTTCTTGTGCAATGTTACTAGTTTGATGGTGGAGGTGGGTGGTGGTATCAGTTTGGCGTGTTGGTATTGATGGACTATGTTGCTCGGACTCTTTAAAAATGTCAATGGATGCATGTTGGATCCTCCAAAAATAATGTATTTTTGAAGGATCCGACATGGGTACGGCAACATTTTTGGAGAGTCTAAGCAACTTAGTTGATGGACGGTGACAATAATTTGTGGCGAATAATGGTAGTGGTAAGGATGTCGGTGGTGGATGGCAATACTGGCCATGAGGTGGTTGTTGGTAGTGGCCGGAAGCAGTGGCAGGGTGTGGTTAGTGGTAGTAATTGGTAGTGGTGGTGATAATGGTTGGCAATCTTGGTGATGGTGGTTAATTGTGGTGATAACTATGATTGTGGTAGTGACAACCTGTGTAATTTGTAGGGGTGGGTAATAGTGGTTGTTGGTAGTGGTAGTTATGATGGTGGACTAGTGGTGATGGTGGAAAAAGTGTTGTGGAAAGGTCATCCCCATAAATACTTAGTACCCCTTGAATAATTTAAAGACATTGTTCAATATCTGAATTGTGAGAAATATTAGATAGGAATATTATTGAATTGCGTCTCTACATTATTACACAGAGACCACATTTATAGACACTACAATACAATCCATTACCAAGTAGGATTCTATATATTATTGTTATTCCTATTCCTATTCTAAGTAGGATTGTATTTACCTATTCCTATTCTCACACTCTCCCTCAAGCTAGTGCATACACGTCATATGTACCTAGTTTGTTACAAATGTAATTAACACAAGGATCGATGAAGAGCTTGGTGAGATATCTACAAGTTGATCACTCGACTTCGCAAAATCGACAATCAATCTCAGTGTGCTTAGTCTTCTTAAAGACAGCCTTCTTTTGAACCCTTGTCCCTCCTTAAATTTGATGTGTTTGTGATAAGTGAAGCTTTAAGCCTAAGTTGGGGTGATGTAGGAAGATGAGAAAGGATGTCTACCACTTGGAGGCTTGCTAAAAACAAAGAAAAAGAAAAGTGAATGGAGGAAAGAAAAGAAAAAAAAGAGTGCTTTCAAAAATGAAAAGAAAAAGAAGAAAAAGTGCTTGAATGAGTAGAATCCTCCAAAAAGTTGAAACTGGTTGCAAGTGGGACATCAAAGTGCGAAAAGAAGAGTTAAAATGTGCATTGGTGTGAAATATGAAGAAAAGAGTGAAAAACGTTGAAAAAGATGGACGTTGTGTGTAGAGTTTAAGGAGGGTTAGTCACTACTATCCAAATTGTATCCTACCCTACCCCTAAACCTACATTACAAGCTTGAAAAGCCTTTCGGGATTTCCAACCAGATGAAGCTGGGTGAATGTTGATTGAAAATTTGGGCAAGCCTATGGTGTGGCATTTGTGTGCATGAGATGTTCTTTGTTGAGTGTGAGTGTTACAGTCCTTGTCCCTTGTCCCTTGTCTATTATGTATATTTGTAAGTTTTATGGGGACTTTCTTTCCTTTTTGTGAGGACATGCAAATTGAGATGGATTGGTGAAGTTGATACTTTTCAAGGTTGAGTCAAGTGGAGTTGTTTAGTTGACTAGGAGTTTTCATCTCTTGAGAATTTGTGTTGTTACTTGATTATTCTTGGAAGTTTGTTTTTATTTGAAAAATGTGCTTTTGAAAGTGAGGGAGTTGCTTGAGCAATCACATACTTGTGCTAATTGTTCGTACCAACCATTGTCATAGTCATGGTTTAGTTGATTTAATTGAATTGGGATTATGTGTGCTTAAGTTGATGGCCTCTTGTGTTTGGTTTTGTTTTGCTTGAGGACAAGCAAAGTCTTAAGCTGGGGATGTTGATGAGTGTTAAAATATACTCATTTATAGCTCTTTTTCTTAGGATATTGTATTGTTAAAATCTTATAAATTGAGGCTAATTATGCTTTGATAGTGTATATTTCAGGGACATATGGTTGAGATAGAGTTTTGCTGGAAATGATGGAGTATGGAACTGATATGGAGCAAAAAAAGCTCAAAATGAACAAAACTGTACCTGGCACACTTGTTCTCTGCGAACGCGGAGAATTGGGAAGCTGCGGGGCGCGAACGCGCCCAGCACTGGCGCGTAGGCGGAAGTCGAGGAAAGCAGTCTCTACGAACGCGTCGGTTTATAATATGTTGACCTCCGCGAATGCGGTCAAAGCTCCACGAATGCGGAGTGTTAAGTCGACTGGTGTCAGGGAAGTTCGTGAATTTCACATTTTATCCCAAATTAGATTATACACGCACTCCAAGACCTGTATTCATGAGTTCTTCATACCTGGAACGTTGTTCATCCAATTTTGAGAAGAAAACACAGCTTAGGATTTGCACTTGCGGTGAGGATTTAGAGCAAGTTTTCTACAATTACTGTAGAAAAATATAAAGAAAAAAGGACACGAATGATTTACGAGGTTCGGCAAGTGATGCCTACATCCTCGGGCTAAA
>JAABOM020082763.1:0-31365 GCA_011800125.2 Solanum clarkiae | reverse complement strand
CTTTATATGGTTATTTTGGTATTTCAACTTTCAATTTTTTTTGTTCCCACTTTTAATAATACATACATATACATATACATACATACATACATACATACATACATACATACATATATATATATATGAAATTTGCAAATTAAAGAATAACATAAATTATTGCACATATAATACAATATGATTAATATTTAATTAAGTAGTGTAACACCCGGTAAAATTACCAAAATACCCCTAGAATAGAGATGTGCGCATAACGCGTCTACCCATACTCCGTTTAACAAATCCCCATAGATATCTTCTACTTATCATTTTCCTAATTCATTTGTGGGGAACTACACTGATACTCCCATTGCCGTAAAGTGCATAGTCAATTGACGTATAAATGGTTTCTTCTGCAATATGCTTCTCCATTGAACGAGGAGGCACAATGTCACAAGCCACTGTTTGTGAAACCCCCATAGTCAAATTCTTCTTCTCAGTTTTCCTACAATACATGGGAGAAAAACCAGGAGGAACTTCAGGGTAATTCGGAAAATCATTAATGTTACAAAGACGTTTTGATCTTCTTTTACTTCTGCGTCCGTGAGAAACCCCTTCCACTGTATCAGCTAGAAATAATATTTCTTTATCCACCATTTCAAATACTATGTAGTTACATCTGGTTCAAACAGCCTAGATGGATAGTATAACCTCAAATTAGAATCAATAGGTCCGCTATAGTTGTACCAGGCAAGTTCTGGAATTGAAGGCAAACGAGGAATCCTTTTACGGAAGTCTTGATCAAATCAAATCTACATTGCTACATGATTTGGTCGATAGGGATCTTGACAATCAAAAACCAAAATGCTCAGACACCCTCAAGCATCGAAAGAAAGACTCCATCTCTTGATCAAATTTTTTCCCTTCAACAACTGCACATTCTTCTTTTTCCTTGTAAAACTTGAGAACTAACCAACCTTCCACAGCCAAGGTTGGCCTCCACTGATACGGCTCTCCGGACGAGTCAATATTAGTACTCACATTAATTACATATTCAATGTAATACTACGTAATGAAATGTGAGAAAAGCGGAGTATACGCAAATCTTATTCCTACCATAGAGTTAGAAAGGTTGTTCTGAATAGACCCTCGATTTAAGATAAAAAAAGTTCAAAATACTATGGAAAAAATATAACAAAAGTACAAACAATTCATGACAATACCACCCCCACCATCCTCGAGCCCCACCTCCCAATATCCTAACCAAAGACTGTTTGTGCTTAGTTTATACAAATATATTATTGGGATAATATTTTTTTCTTACTTACAAAATACTAGGAAATAAATTAAACAAAAATATTTTCCAAAAAGTATTTTGTAAAAATTAAAACATTTTCTTTCAGACAAACACACCCATACTTCTATTTGTCCATATATCTTAAGAATCTATGGTCAAACACTAACCAAAATATATTAGTTACACTATAATTTTTAATATCAATATGGTCAAATATTAATTAAAAGATATTGACCAAACTATAATTTTTAAATTTATGGTCAAATATGAACTATGAAATATTAATTACACTAAAGTTTCATAATCTATCATAAAACACTAGCTAAGAAGTTTTAATTACATTAAATGTATATAACACTTAAGACTCATTTTTCCTTTGTTACTGATTTTTGTACACCTCAATTAGTACATTTGGAAAAGGGACAAAACAAAAGGATGAAATAGTTTCTGGCAAATAAACACACTTTTCATTAACCATTTACAACTATTATTGCTAGAAAGCAGCATACTATATATATACACACACAAGTTTATTCATAAAATTCTTCATAAGTTATATACAGACATTGTAAAAGATATTTGAATTAGCCAGTCATATCTGAACTATGTATTCAAATATCTATAATAATAACACTAAATATTAAATTTTTATATATTTATTCAAACAATTAATGTATTTTGACTAAAACTATCCAATTTGTCTTTTAAGAATGATGACGCTTGTTAGATGCCATCTACAGGCAAGCCAATTATCCAATCTCAAGGTACCTGTCCTAGCTCTCTAGTCATGTTTATAACTGATACAACAATACTAATAGCCACAACCTACATTGAACTTGGAAATCAATTGTACAGAGCTACAATAGACACATGTACATATCCATATACACATATCAACAACTATAATAATATACGAAATAATGATTGCTCCTATAAATACGTGTCACTACTCTACAAGGCCAATGCTTGAAAACAAAAGATGACCATGAAAAGGAAGGAGACTGCGAAGTATCTGAAGCTACCGGTGTTGTCTCCTGAGCACTCCTGAAATCTCGAAACTCAAACCCAACAGCTAAAACCTAGAACTATGCCATAGGAAGATGCAGAAAGTAGGGGTGAGTACCAGAATAAGGCACCCAATAGGCATCATTGCCCAACTAAGTGAAATATTGTACATAAGGGAGCTCAAATGTAGAGAAATGCAGCAATCCCATAAATTAACCCCATAGCCTCAACTGAATCACCATGAAGGACAACTCTCACATCACAAGATAAAGAGTCGGTTGTACGTGGCTATAAGACCCTAGTATCTAAGCCTAAATGCTCCCTGAGCCCCTATAACCCCAGAAGGTACACACACACAAATTCAAGGTATGTAAAGGTGTATGGATCCACGGTTAACCAATCGGGCCTCCGCCTCCAACAATCATATGTCAATCGGGTCTGTAACCCTTTGTTGGAACGTGACACTTGATCTAGATATACACATGCTTTATAGAGGGACATATCCTTCACGGGAGAAAGAATCCCCCTAGTATAGTCAATAGTATTTCAACTCAAAATATCAATCAATGGGGCCTAGCCCCAAAAATAAAGTTAACAGGGTCCCAGACCCGAATCTCAGAAGGCGCTCAGACCTCAGAATCAACATCTATCACTCAGAATCCCATTTGTAACCATTGGGACTCGAATCATAAGGAGCATCACCTAGGACTCGAACTTTTGAATGTGGCCATCGAAGCTCGGAACATATGGAGCATCATCTTGGACTCAAGATATCGAAAATGTCACTCACTCAACCAATCTATTTATCCGGATCCAAAATTCCAAATTTATATGTGCCTATATTAAATGCATATGAGGACACTCATAACATATGTATCCCGCATAATCCAACCCACACAACCGTAACTCTCCCCTCTCTCAGAGAGCACTAGTTGATCCCAGACTCTTGTAAGAAAAACCAATACCTAACAACTAACAACAATATACAAGGGCGTATATATCACTTATTAGTGTAAAATCAGGTCTAACAATCAAAAGCATACTACAATCTAGCAAACCATAGGTAGTGAGAATAATGCACGACCACAATAGTTATATCACCAGTTTGTACAATAGCTAGGCCCAACAGAATCATATTTATACAAAAATAAATTCATAGTATGGCAACTATTCAGTAATCAGTCTCACAACCATCATATCATTAAAAATCTAGCAATATGCCCCTACAACAAAGTGTTAGGTTGGAATACATACCTGCTCCGCGGGTTTGTCCCATATACGACCCTTATCAGGCTTCCCTACATTCAAAAGTACTAGAATATACTTAAACTACAATTTTCACGATTCAAGCCTAGGGAGTAGATGTGACACGGAGAATGGGGAACCCGAAGAGACCCCAGTGAAGCCTCTCAAACTATCATTACATATAATTGGTCGCAGAAGTATGAAAAGGCATAAAACAACTTAAGGGGAAAAAGGGCTAAGGGATAGCTTGCTAAAAAAATATATAAATATCAAGAGACAAGATGTCATAGGTCATCTCATAAATACACAACTTTTCCAACA
The DNA here is from genome assembly GCA_011800125.2 of Solanum clarkiae. Taxonomy (NCBI): domain Eukaryota; kingdom Viridiplantae; phylum Streptophyta; class Magnoliopsida; order Solanales; family Solanaceae; genus Solanum; species Solanum clarkiae. The sequence goes on along the minus strand of JAABOM020082763.1, from coordinate 27,521 downwards.
AAACCCCTCTAAATACATAGATAGAGCGGGGGCCAAGACAAAGTAACCGGGCTCACCGTCATAGTCAATAAAGAATACAAGAAAGTGTCTCAATACATAGGTAATAGCAACATAGGATAAGGTCCCCTAAGTGGGGGACTCACCAACTAGCTTTGAGTAGAACCAATCTAGCCACGTGGAGGGGGAGGATGGTTAACTTGAGCACCAGTTCCTACATGGTGATATCATATAGGGAAGAGTATGCGTTAGTACATTTGAATGTACTAAGTATATGGGATGCAATGCAACAGTAGATTGACATCACACTCAAAATTCATACATTAGATAATAGGCATAGTATAACAATATGACATGTATGTTCAATACGTAAGTAAATCATGCTTAAATAACTCGATCTCATATCGGATATCATATGTGTAGAAGAGACACAGCTAGCTATTCAAGGCATAAACCCCTTAGTAGTTATGTGGTATAAGCCCCTCCTATGGTTGATGATAATCACACCTTATCAATATGACAACAAATTTTAAACCCCTCACATAGTTTATGGGTATAAACCCCCAACATGACCCAGGCTCTTGTGCCCTAGAATCAGGTATGGTCTAATGCAACACTTTATATAGGAATAATCATATACATAAGCGCATTTCACCATCATAACATCATTCATGTCATATCTCATACTTTGGACCTTTAATTCCTCAAGAAACCACCCTCAGACATTTTATAAAACACTTTGAGGGTGTGAAATGGAAGTAAAAGAGAATGCAATTTAGAGATGAAATCATACAAGAAAATCTGTTATAAAACCATCAATCAACACCTTGCAACATCTTCAAGACATTCACATCAAAACCCCTCATCAAATCGACCATTAGATACAAGATTTAGAGCTCAAAACATGCTAAAACAACCATATTTTCATGAACTAAAATCATTGTGTAGTAAATTTCTCAATATACAAGACCCACATGTAAAATAAACTTTAAATCATATAATATTAGTAAAATGGAGGTTTAGGCACTATGGTCGGAAGGACCTAATGGTTCAAAACCATATACCTTAGCTTTGGGGAAGTTCATGATGAAGTTTGAAAATGGAGGCTTGAAGCCTGAAGAGAATCCTTATTTCCGGATGAGGGTTTTGAGTCTTGAATTTTGGAGTGAAAATATGACTTATATGTTTTGGGGAGTATTGGGAAATGTTTTGGATGATATAAGGTAGATAAAAACACGTTTGGGAAAATTTGGGCCCAAAGCTTAGAATATTTGGACCGCATAGGAAAAACCACTGCCAAGGAAAATACACCTCTCCGTGTCACAGAGAGGACGCGGAGGCAACATTGTACATGAGCGCGCCCTTGGCGCTTCGTGGAGGCAACGTGGAAACCTCATTGGAATTTGCACTATCAAAAACTGAAATTGCTATTCTTTCACTCTTAAATCTGGGTTAGACCCCTTTTCACCTAATTTTGACCCTCCGATCACAAATATGAAGTCGGGTTTACAAAATAATGAACGAATTTTTCAGATATATGGAATTTAAAATTCTGGGCATTCTGAGGCTCATTTTTAGGCACTTTTTAGTGTCGTTTCAACGACAATCACAACCACCAACACAAGGGTGCATCCCACAACAACATATACTATGCATACAGAGCACAACTAGAACCTTTATAGACATTTCAGTCCTACATGCACATAGTCTCACTCAATCAAAGGTTTATGAAAATCCTAGCCTACTTGGCATCTTAAGCCTCACGTTTTGAATCAAATCAGTTGATCCTTTCCCCTCCAGATTGTTTTCCAAGGCTGCTCAATTATAAAAACATAATTTACAAAGTTAACGTGGTAGTATTAGCCGTAATATCTTTTAGAACGAGTGAAATTAGGCCAATAACACCTAAAATAGGGAAGAAAGAGGGTCCATGCTCAAAATTCCCACCCACCCCCCACTCCTCCCTCGAAAAATGATCCCCATGATAACTTGAATCTATAGCCAAAAAATTATCTCAAAGCGGACCCCAGAAGACTGAGAAATGACCCAAAAAATAAGTACAAATCATTATCGAGAAAAAATTTCTTTCAAAACTTTCTAGGTCAAAAATTTTAAAAATCGGCTAAGTTCAGCAGAAACCCAACATATAACAGCATTCCTCTCAGAACACAGAACAATTTAGACCCAAATTCTACTCAATCCTGTCAAGAATCAGCCAAGATATCAAAGCGAAAAGTTTTCACAAATTCCAAGAACGTAATTAGTTAAAACAGTGAGTTTAACTCAAAATACGCACCAAATCCCAAATCCAACTTTGTCACAGTGTTCCTTGCAAAAATCTAATTCATGTAGACCTTTGAATCATTGAAAATGGAGCTATAGAGAAATTTCTACGCTTAGTTGAAGTTTATTTATATTGTTGTTCGCGAGGGTGAAAGCCAATATATAGGCCACCCCTAACTCCATGAATTTGAACTAGGTTTCTCAAACGCAGAGCTTTTAGGGAACCTCCCTTCTCTGCAGACATGGATGTGGCTCTGCAAATGCTGAGGTATGTCCATGCTCCCCCTTGCGAACACTCCCACGCCCTCCGCAAACACGGAGGGTTATTTAACCTGGTGTTGCACTAGCTAAGTTAAAAACTTTCGTGCGGCATTCTTGGGGTGTTCAGTGTCTGTTTTACACAAATACATATTACAGCCACATAGATTTCGATGTTCTGAATCCAATAGTGCGGTCAAAATTCCAAATGTAGCATCCTATGAAAAAATGAGAGTACCACTTCTTTCCTACTAATATTAGCTAAAAGAACTAAGGGGTCAAAATACAACTGGATGCCCCAATCTACTAATGAAGAGTCATTGTAGACTATTTTCAATTTTTAACGCATTTAGCTAGGCTTTTTACAGAAACATACTTTTTAGCTTTCGGTTGAACTCATTTTGCAACTTTTATCTCAAAATCATACCAGGACCCTCTATTCTCAGACCAACGATCCTCCAAGCCTAAATTGGTTGTTCCGGGATTAATCGAACCATTAGAATCCTATTCTAAGGTCATTTCATAGGGTTTTATCAGAAATTTCATCTTTGAATCTTTAACTTCTCGATAACTTTCAAATTCGCATAACCCACAACCAAAACACTCTATAACCATCCCCACAGCCTCAATAAGTAGAATCTCAAAATAGTAGAGATATCACAGAAGTACACCACTAACCCCTTCTGCCCTGCCTCTATTCCACAGATCAAACCAGAGTCTAGCTACTCCTTTGAGCTAGTAGGTAACCAACGTAACTTGCTCTGTATCACTTGTGTCCATAACTTGAAATACTTTCTGGAACTCATCAATGAAGTTCTCAGGATCCTCCTTCACATCTGACCACATGAACTAAGGTGGGTTCATCCTTAGAAATTAACAAACCCTGGTGGTATCAGAACCATCATATATGAACTCTCCTTGTCGACCTCCTTATGCAGTTATTTCGTGTGCCAATGTCTCCATGGCCCGGCGAAGCTCAGCATTAGAGATATCCTCTAGTGGTGGCTGCTCAACAAGCATAGCTAGACCTCTAGGTTCCCCAAGAATTTGTAGATCATGCTGGTTTGATTTCGCCTTGCTAGGCATCCTCGACCTCAATTTCTCTATGGCCTGGCAGAGCTCAGCATTAGAGATATCCTCCAGTGGTGGCTGCTTAACAAGCATAGCTGGACGTCTAGGTCACCCAAGAATTTGTATATCAGGCTGGTTTGCATTTTGCCTGGCTAGGCATCCTCAACCCCTGGCTTGTCTAGTTGCTCTGCATGGAAGAGTGATATGAGAAGAAATGCACGAATGCATGAGTTAGAATAGATTAAATAGAGTTAAACTCTAAAGAACGAAATAGAATAACAATTCATAGTTACACTTCCTAATGCCCTGCAGCCTCTCTACTATGGATGTGACGTGCTTCACACCAATAATACAGACTCAACTAGACGTTGTTCCATAGACACCCTATGAAACTTTAACCATGTGCTCTGATACCAAGTTTGTCATGCTCTAAGTTTATACCCTTGATGTGGTCGGCACCCAAAACCATTTATGGTCCTAAGCGAACCAGTTGGACTAGCTAGCTCACTCAAATATAGGTAGTGATAGGCTTAGATATAATGAACTAACGATGCAGCAATGATCTCAACAAACTAAACAGAGAAAATATCTTAACAATAACTAGAAGTAAGAATTGAAACTCATGTCATCCAATCTATGGAACCATTAACTAAAATAATCTGAAACAACTATAATAATAGGCCCACAGTAACCAGAACTAAAACTAAGTACTAAAATAGAAATAAAGACTCTAAAGCCTCTAATTGGTAGGAGGCATCACCAATAGCTAAATGAAATGCTGGTCCTCAACGGAGCAGCTATTCAGTGACTGTGTCACCTGTGGCTCCAATATAAAATGATGCATGTCCAAAGGATGTTAATACATGGAATATACGAGCATGTAAAAAGGCCAAAACAAGAAAGGCAGGATAAAGCTATGTACTCAGAAGTAGTTAAAAACATGTCTCAAAATACGATAGTAAAAATAATAAATAAAGTGTATCCTGAAAGTAGTATCATATGTTGAAACTCTGTATGCAAAATTAGTTTACTTTAGCTTGGGTTATTTCTCCAATCGATAACCATCACTATGAGCCTTGTGATGATACAACATCTTGCTTATGCTGCCACAGTCATCCCGTACTTTGCTAGGGTAAGGGACGAAGTACTAGGGGAGTGGATCCATCCCAAAACTGGGCAATCTCAGTGACAAATGAGGAGTTGTACTCTTGGTATAATACTATCCTACATTGTCTACATAGCTTATGAATTTGAGTTATTATTATTCTTACCCATATTGGTGCTTAATATTGTCCCGACCCAAAATCAAATTATGACTAAAGAAATAAAGTAAAGCGGAAACAATCACAACATACCATATGCAATTCCAAAATCTAAAGTCATGAGTATAAGTGCATCTAAAGTAGTACATAATAGTAAATACAACCGACTAAAATGAAATACAAACAGATAATGTCTGATACAAAGTCTGAAAGGAATAATAAAGGGAATCTCAAAAATCCACAGCGACTCAAAGTTTGAGCCTCAACTCTATGATATGGATAGATAGAGAATAAGTTTGCTAAAATGGATCAGCTACTTGGTATGGGACCCTGTACTCAATCTATGGGGAGGAAACAAAGTATGGGTGAGTACACCAAAATGTACCCAGTAAGTTCAACTGATTGGGTAAGCAAAATTGACAAGTATGTAATAACAAAGAATTCTATCACCTGTATCAAAAGGGTTAGCACTCAAATAATATACATTAAAAAAGGATAAATTAGCCATAATAACTAATAATACAATGCCATAAGAGTGTGAATACAATGCATGGGAGCCCTGTCAGGCCATATATTAAGTGTCTCTCTACCTGGTCACCAGCCCGTGGTCAAGGGGTATCATCATATCTTAACACTGACACCTGCCGTGGTCAAAGGTATCACAAAATCTCAACCTTGCCACTTTCTCGTGGTCAAGGGATCTGAAATGTGTATATGTCACCCTTGCTTCCTACCCAGTCAAGGGGTAGTATAATAAATGGTTTAGTATCTCAAAAAGAGTTTCTTCCCTTACCTCCTACCCTGGTCAAAGGGTGGTACAATGCAATGTGAATTTTATGCATGTCAATGACACAAAACTATATATATATGTGTTTGTGTGTGTGTGTGTGATGGCATCATGATAAGAGTACTGATTCATAAGCCTCATATAATAATAGAGAATAAGAACAAATGCCATAACTAGTGCCACAACCATCATCATATCTCATATTATTAAATTACGCTAATAGTAAAGTGTAATAGTCACACCGTACCTCACTTGTCCCAGTATATGTACGCAGGAAAATATAATAACAAGTACCAGACCTCACTCGTCCAAAAATTTACATATAATCCACAAGATTGTTCTGAATGACCACAATTACCACAACTTCCCCGAAGAGTATCACAAGCCTCTTGTCATCACTATAATACCCAAAATGTCTTGATTCACAAGATTACATTTCAATTTATCAATAGGATCGCAATTTACATAATTTTTGGCGTAATTAGAATAACATTTCCATTACAATCTTAACATATCAACCCATTTACTCATGAATCATTCGAAATCTTGTAATTACCACATAACCATGTCCAATAACTCAAATCCAATCCCATAAAGATTAGCTGAACCTACCTCAATTCTGAAATCACACTCGAACAGGCTTTCAATCAGCTGAAGTCCTCAAATGATCACCGACTCAATCAATCACTATCAAAAACAGATACTACGTGTCAAGAGGTGCATTTTGATACCCATATTGGCATGAATTAGGCTTGGGACAAAAATGATCCAAATTAGGGCTAAAATTTGAAGTTTTCAAATCTTGAAATTGACTTTAAAATCAAGTTTTACATGAAAAATGGAGTTTGTGGGTGAAAATTCCATAAATATCGAGTTCAAAACAAAGGTGAAATCATCATTTAAAGTTTTGAAGTCATAGACTAAAAATCTCCAATTTTATAATCCCAAACTTTGGACATTCAAAATCATGAAATTCATGACTAAATCAAGATAAAAATAGAAATTAAGTAAAATGATGTTAGAAACACTTACCCAAATTCTCCAAAGCTTAAAATGTTTGGATAAAGCTGGTGGGTTTTGAATTCAACACTGTTTAGCTAAGAAGTGCACTCCAAAAACGTGGAAGAGTATCCATGAACAAGGCGCATTGAAGGAAGCAAGACCTCCGTGAACCCAGAGGAGGGGTCTGGCAGTGTAGAGAGAAAGAAGGACCACTGACTAGCACTCTGCGAACACGGATCGAACCCTGTGAATGCAGAGCTCTATGCTGCCCAAACCTCCGCGAATGCGGGTGCTTCTCCATGAACACGGCGAAGGAATATGACTACCCAGAAACTCTGCACCAGCAATGCCCAAAGTTAATCAGTACGGACCCTTGAAACTTATCCAGAAACAAAATTACACCAACCAAATATGTATCCATACTAGAAACGGTGATCCAAACTCAGTGAAATCATCATAAATTGATTTCAAGGACTCCTTGGCATATTTACTAATGCAACTCATATAAACTAGTTTAAAACTCAAAATACCTAAACAACCATTGACAACTCTAAAAATTATGACGAGACTATTTCTAGCTTAGTTTCACCATCCAAAATTACTAGAACAGTTGGAATTTTGATCCGAGTTTGTGAACTTCGAATGTTGACCAAAGTCAATCTTGGTTTCGAAAATAAAAACACAACTTTGGTCCTAAAAACCTCATTTAACTCCGAAAAACCTCATTGAACTCTGAATTTAGTCTTGCAATATCTCATAGACCAATTTCGATGTTCCAAAGTTAATGGAATCGACAGATCTCCTATCTAACACCCAAAACTCACACTGGTACAAAAACTCACTTTTTCAATAACTTAAGCTTCTAAAAATGCCAAAATTTATACTTTTAAAATTCAAGATTTCAGTTTCAACAATACATATAGTTTAAAATAGGCCCAAAGTAACCTACGAGAGGGTAAAATGATAATTTTCACAGAAAAGTTGAAAAATGACCTACAAGGTCATTACAAATACTACTCCCACAACTGTTAATTATATGCTTATATTTAAAAGAATATATTTTCTAAAAGTCTTATTTTTCTTCTCGATGGGATTTAGCCCAACTTAATATTTTCTTATCTTTTCTCAAATCTGTCTAAAATCATAGGTTTCATGTTTCACTGTTCACAAAATACTTATGCTAATATTTTTCTTGAGTTTAAAGCAAGACTTGAAATTTCATAGATTTTTGCAGTAACTTTAGGGTTAAACAAGTTTGGCAATTAGAATCTAGTATCTCAACTTCGGACCTCAATATAGTAGAAAAAATTGGTAATTTTCATGATTTACTTCAAAACATAAACAAGAACATCTACTCATAATGAAGAAACCTTGTTCTCAACCAATAACTTGATATTTGAGAAAGCTTAAAGTTACGTGATGGTGAGATAATTTAGTAGGGTTTGTAAACCTTACTTACTTGGAGGAATTATATTCTTGAAAAATTTTGAAGAAGGCACTTGAAAGCCTTAGATTTCCTCTTGAAACTACGTTCAACGTTTGGAGAATGTTTTGAGTGTAATGAAGTTAGAGGTTTGTGTTTTGGGATTTAATTAGGTTAAAAATAGACAAGTTTAGGCTTAAAGGGTGAGAAACGACAAAAATACCCTTTCTTAAAAACACTGTCCAATTCGTCTACTGGACTATCTGTAGTCCATAGAAGCTTATACGGACCGCAGAACCCACTTGTAGAAACTGAGGTGGATATCAGGGTCTGCACCCCAAACTATGACTTGTAGAAGCTTTTACGACTTGTAATAGATTCCGTAGAGTTTGGGATTCCAAAAATGGACTTGCAATAATGATTCCATGAGTTAACAGTATGGGTTGTAGTTCAACTTTGGTCCTAAAAACCCCATTTAACTCCGAATTTAGCATTGTAATATCTCATAGACCAATTTCGATGTTCCAAAGTTAATGGAATCGACAGATCTCCTATCTGACACCCAAAACTCACACTGGAACAAAAACTCACTTTTTCAACAACTTAAGCCTCTAAAAATGCCAAAATTTATACTTTTGATTTTTAAAATTCAAGATTTCAGTTTCAACAATACATATAGTTCAATATAGGCTCAAAGTAACTTACGAGAGAGTAAAATGATAATTTTCACAGAAAAGCTGAAAATGACCTACAAGGTCATTACAAATACTACTCCCACAACTGTTAATTATATGCTCATATTTAAAAGAATATATTTTCTTGAAGTGTTATTCTTCTTCTTGATGGGATTTAGCCCAACTTAGTATTTTCTTATTTTTTCTCAGATCTGTCTAAAATCATAGATTTCATGCTTCACTGCTCATAAAATACTTATGTCTAATATTTTTCTTGAGTTTAAGCAAGACTTGAAATTTCATAGATTTTTCCAGTAACTTTAGAGTTTAACTAGTTTAGCAATTAGTAGTAGTATCTCAACTTCGGACCTCAATATTGTAGAAAAATTTGGTAATTTTCATGATTTACTTCAAAACATAAACAAGAACATCTACTCATAATGAAGAAACCTTGTTCTCAACTAATAACTTGAAAATTGAGGAAGCTTAAACTTATATGATGGTGAGATAATTTAGTAGGATTTGTAGAGCTTACTTGGAGGAGTTATATTCTTGAAAATTTTTTAAGAAGGTACTTGAAAGCCTTAGATTTCCTCTTGAAACTATGTTCTACGTTTGAAGAATGTTTTGAGTGTAATGAAGTTAGAGGTTTGTGTTTTGGGATTTAATTAGGTTAAAAATAGACATGTTTAGGCTTAAAGGGTGCAAAATGACAAAAATACCCTTTCTTAAAAACACTGTCCAATTCGTCTATAGGACAATCTATGGCCCATACAAGATTATACGGACCGTAGAATCCACTTGTAGAAACTGAGGTGGATATCAAGGTCCTGCACTCATTCTACCAGCCCAAACTATGACTTGTAGAAGCTTTTCCGACTTGTAATTGACTCTGTGGAGTTTAGGACCCAAAACTGGACTAGCAGAAGTAATTGCACAAGTTGACAGTATGGATTGTAGTTCAATCCATGACTCGTAAGTCAGGGACGTAGAATCACTCTACTCTGGTAGCCCATAGTAAAACAACTATAACCTTTTGGTCCAAACTCCAATTTATGCAATCTTTGTGTCATTGGAAAAATAATTCAAAGATCTTTAATTTGATATATTATGAGACACCTAATTTTTTGCGAGTTGATAGTTATGGTCATTTAAATTTGACCCTTGCATAATCTAATGCGAAAAACTTAATCGATAGGAATGTTTTTGAACTCAACTAAGTACTAGAGGTCTCTTATAACCTGAATCTTCATCCAAAACACTTCCCACATACACTAATGAGCCTTAAAATGTAGGTACGAGTAAGACATCACTAGTTTCAAGCTTATGTATTTGCGATGAAAATTTTTATTGTAAGTATAGAATTATGAGTTGTTATAAAATCACAATCAACAATCACACTCCTAAATGAAGAAAAACATGCCCGACTTTCACTCATGGACTTGCCCTTATTTTTAAATCAAGATGTTAATTAGTTCATGTAAGAAAAAAAGGGCTTTGGGCTTGTAATGTCACTGACGTACGAGAATTTGGTTAAGAATGTGAGATAGTGATCCAACTTTCTTAGAGCATGATTTATTATTACACTTTTCTCTCCCTGATTCAATGAATCAACCTTTTTCATCATAGTGATTCAACCTTTTTCATCATTGTCGAGCACCTCCTCCCTTTTATTTACAACAACAACTATGTTTAACATTTGTATAAGAAAGAAAAGACTAATTTTTCTTTTCCATTTTCTCTTTATCTCTCTCTTTTTCGAATACAGAGAAGGTAGGTGTTCAAAACTTTGATAAATCAATTCACAATTCTTTGGAACACTTTTTATCAATGTTACACTCGATTCTTTTTGTTTTTAGCTGCCACACCCTCAACCTAGCCTAAAGTTTATCTTTTTTACCAAGTTGATGCACCAAGAAGGGTATAGGTTGGGTAATAAAAGTATTTTATTTCACAAATCGGGTTCAAATTTTGGTTCATGTTCCTTAAAAGGATAGGTTAGGCTCAAACGGTGCCAAGATAGACTCACAATCTCACAAGGACAAAGCACAAAAATTAGTCATGAGGTCTACAAATTTTTTATTCACACTCGAAGAAAGTGTCTAAGATACTTTCTTCCACACACCAATATCAATTAATTAGACCAACCAAGAAATTTTCAAGTTTCGTCATGCACTTTTCCAAGTAAACCTCACCATGCATAGCTTGCTAGCATAATTATCAACATTATTCGACCAATTTAGTTCTCTCAAGTGTAATGATCGTCGCAAGACTCAAAATCTACAATAAACTAGTCACAACAAGATGCTTTGAGTCCACACATGACTTATGCAACTTATAGTACCTCTTTAGATTGACCTTAGCATATCGTTCATCACAAGCACAATTAAAAACATTGATATTTATTGTGATAAACACTCAAGTGCACAAGAGAACATTAAAATTTTCACACACATATTTGCACCAACAAAACCAATACATGAATGGTTACTCAGACTTCACTCTAAAGGACCATCATATACCACAATAAATAGTCGATTTACCCTTAAGAATGTCATCACTCAATCCATCATGGGGTATTGCCAACCAACAACAATATGATCCTAACAAATGAATTGACAAACAGATGAAATAATGATAATAAACCAATCAAACTAGAGCAATGCCATATACAAACCAAAAGCAATGCTGAAAATAGACAAATATATACAACCAAATAGGTTAGGAACTAACCACCAACTCGACGAAAAGAACAATAGTGTCCTCAATGATAAGCAAAACAAAAATATAACCAAAAATGGATATAAAGGAATAAGAATGAGTTTGTCCCTATCTAGCTAATTCTAAGGTGATGGAGTATCACTATGAGTAGTGGTCTCGAGGGTAGCAGTGCCCGTGTAGGATTAACAGGGCATCTGAAGTGGGGACATCCTCATATTTTCAAGCTAAAGTAGTCTATAGCTGGGCCTCCTTCAAATCTTCAAGACCCATATATGCATCCTCATGTCTATGCTTTGGCTCAGCAAAATCCTCCTCATCAGTATCTGCAGGTAGAGCATCATCCTTGGCCTCAACACTTGAGCCTTACATATCGCTATCAATCATTGGAGTTAGAAGAACAATTGATGTAGATGAATTACTTGAGTTGGGTGTTGGAATCGGTGTACACTCAGGAGGAACCTCAACACCACCCCATAACATCGAGATGCCGATGGACCGAAGCTCATCTACTTCTCTTTAAAGGATCATAACATTAGCCCTAAGGGCTATCACCACATCAGAACTAGTCAATGACTTCTCCAAGTCCAAAACACCATATGTGAGGAGATCTATCCTTAAAGATAAATCAGATAAAAGATAGCATCGGTCAGCCATCTCCATTTATAATGTAGCAATAGCAATTACAGTGGTCTCCGTAGTCATAATAGGTACATAAGACTAGACGAGATTCATGAACATTAGCGGAATAGAATAGGCTACCTGTCCTATAAATCATGTCCTATGTCAAGGGCGGTCGAGAACCGAAAGCAGATGGAGGAACAAAGTGGGTGGTGCAGTTGTAGATATGGATACCATGGTGGAAGGATTAGTTGGGGAGGAATCTCGAGCTACAAAAAATAGTCCTTGAAATGGGTGGTTTAGTCTCAATTATCACATGATCGACAATAGGTGTAGCATCAACCAGTTTCGGCCTCCTCCTAGCCCCCATATCTCTTAGATAATATGCCTCAATCAAACAGCTATCACTAGAACTGATTGGGGCAACCGAAACATCAGTGGCCTCAATAAATGGGACCTTGGCCAACTCAAAAAGTTGGGTGATAAATATGGGACAAGGTAGTGACATCTGTTGCTACCTCTCCTTTACAAGTATCTCAAATACAATAACATCAACCAAATTCAATTGCGTCACGACCCAAGCCCAGGGCCTAGACGTGACTGGCTAATGTGGAACTCGAAAGAACTCCAAACAAGCCTCATAGCATATCATTACACATCCTTGGTCGTGGAAGCAATTAGAATGACCATAAGAGATAAACATAAACAAGGGGAATTAGGACTAAGGGTAACTTCCATATCATAAACATCAAGAGTCAATAGAGTCAAAGCTCATAGTATAAATACATAACATGTCCAACAACACTTCTACTACATAGATAAAAGCGGAGGCCAAGACAAAGCAACCGGGCTCACTCTTATGGTCAGTACATAATTCAAAGAGAAAGTCTTAATGCATAGTAAAAGATCATAAGTAATGTCCCGGAATGGAGAACTCACCAAGAAGCTTGATGGAAGTCATACTAGCCACGTGGAGGAGGATGATGATCAAGCGTTAAACCGGTTCTTACATAGTGACATCACGTAGGAATAGAGTACGTGTTAGTACTTTTGAATGTACTAAGTATGTATGATGCAATGTAACAAGAGGTAGGCATTATAGTTAAAATGCATAATCATAAGCAATGAATAGCATATTAACAATATGGCATGAATGAATGATGCTAGAAGTAAAGCCATACTTATATTGATCATAATATGAGTGTACGGAGTGACCACTATAGTGCAAGCCAAGGCCTACCACTCCTTGGATAGGCGCATGAGGTATGAACCCCATCATGAGGTTGATGGTGTATAAACCTACCTCTGAGGTTGATGGAGTACAAACCTCCGACCGAGGTTAACGGAGTACAAACCCCCCATCAAGGTTGATGGGTGCCAACCCCCAAGAAGGTTACCTCGGCCTACCACCCCTTGAGCTGGGTGACCAAGGTACTAACCCCTCGATAGGTTACTCGAGCCTACCAACCCCCGAACTAGGCTTGGTCATCCCCAACATTATATAGATATAATACCATATATATATATATATATATATATATACATACACAAACACACACTCCTTTCATCATCATAAATATACATTCCTTTGCATTATCATTTCATCATCATACAGTCATCCAACTCATAAGACATATATTGGACCTTCAATTCCTCAAGAATCCATAAACGGAGATTTTATCAAACACCTAGAGGGTGTGTAATGCTGGTGAAAAATCATGCAATTCAAGAGTGAAATCATGCTAGAAAAATCAATGTAAAGCCATGAATAGGTACTTAGTGACATCCTCAGACAATATACATCAAGATCCTTCATCAATTCTCATAATAGACCTTAGATTAATAGATCCAAACATAGTAAAACAGCCACAATTTCATAAACCCCAACATAGTGTATAGTGATTTCCATAATAGATCAAACCCACGAATAAATCAACTTTAAATCATGGAATTTTAAGTAAAAAGATCTTGGGTATCATGGGTGAAAGGAACCCATGAAATAAACCCACATAACTTAGCTTTGGAGATGAACTTGATGAAGATTGGAGATGGAAACTTGAAGCTTGAGAGGAAATTCTTAGATCCGGAGAGAGTTTTAAGCCTTGAGTTTAGTAGTAAAATGTTTGAGTGTTTGAATGAGTATTGGGAATGTTTAGAATGATATGAGCATGAAAAATGGCTAAGTATAGGTATTTTTACATTTGGGAACACTTAGTCCCAAGACCTAAAAGTCTTGGACCGAAGTCAAAAACTGACCAAATTTTACATTATTGCACGCCCTTGGCGCATCGGTAGGGGCACGAAAAGCGCTCTGGAATCATTTTTTGGAAGATCAAAATTTCTAATCGTTTGCTCTTAGATCAGTGTTAGACCCAATCTCAACTCAAGATGACCCCCTGAACAAGAATATCAAGTTGAATTTTTGATATCACACATGGATTTTGAGATATATGGAAATTATGATTCCGGGCACTTCCGAGACACATTTTTTGGCAATTTTTGGGGTCATTACAAATTGTACTTGACCTATAATGCAGCCCAATAAAGCTTTCTTTGAATGACGAATGTTGGACTTGTTATGATTTGGCATTAGTGTGTTGCTAATAAATCAAACCAGTAGCAACAGTAATATTAATGTCCGGCGTCTCAATAACAACCCTCTCTCCTATCCATAGGGTTGAAACATCAACTTATAATGGTTCAATCCATCCTAGAATCTCATCATGGCACCTGGCCAACTTGTCCTAGAAGATATCTCTACTTATAAATGTACAACCGAGGACCTTATTGATTATAGAAGGCCCACACTAAACCTCTTTTGCCCGAACTTCAAAAAAGTATAGCGGCTTGGGTAGCACTCCCTTTTTAGGCTTCAGGAGTTGTTCAACATATGCCTTGTAGAACTCCCAAACCCATGATAGTACATATGGAGTGAAAGGCCCGGAGAAAAGCTCAAACCGATGAAATTTTATTATTTCCCAAATATCAAGATACCAGTTAACAACCCCATTGGTAGATATCCACATCTCTTCTTAAAATGTACACGATCCTATGAATTTGAGGCGATTCATGAAATGTGGGGCAATAGCAGGCACTTCCTGTGGTGGTGCATCAACCAATAGGTTATGTACAGCCTGTGAACACATCTTTGTTCGTATACGTTGCAATGATTTAGGGATATCAACTCTAGGCTGTGGTTATGGTGCAATTGGTGCATGGACTAGGGTGGAAGGACGATTTTGGTGTTCATTGGACTCGTCATCATCCATCCATCCACCTTGATCGAGTCAGAGTTAGAAGCCGACTATTGTGATATCTCAGCCACATGACTTTTTCCCTTCCCTTTGTCCATCTCAGACTCTGTCACACACTTTGGTCTATGTGGAGAAGCCTGTGTGGATCTAGATGTCTTGATAACTATCCTTCTTGATGTCTCTGGACATGACCCTTGATGTTATCAATTAAACATGTTAATCAATTATTTAGGTCTAGCCATAACTGTAAAACAATACACCATCAAAGATAAGTGGATGAAAAGTTTAGTCGAAATCGGATTTAAAATGGAAGAAAAAATATACACATGGAAAATTGTGTTTGTATCTCACCAACTGGATTGGTGAGTTACCGAATAGTTTGGTGAGCAAAGTTGTGCTAGCTGATCCATCCCAAAGATTTTTTGTTTGAAGTTGGACAATTTAGTGAGATCCAAACCCATAAGGCAAGTTACCAAATCCAATCGGTAAGGTTACAAGTCCTCACTGCACCATCTATAAAGTTTTAGCATAAAGTGGGTAAAACAGGCAAGGTCAGGAGGCAATTGGAGAGATCCAAGTGATCCAAAAAATTCAAGGCCTGAAAAGGCTTGGAAAGGCGAGCTAGGACCCTAAAGGGCAATGCGCCGACCTGATATTTCATAGCCAATTCAAAATATAAACATCTCAAATAACTTCAAATACAATTTCCCATGCATTTACACATAATCCAGCATTCATAACATTATGAATGTTTAGAATATATCAGGAAAAATAAGTTATGCGTACTAACTTGACGATTAAGTCCTTAAGAAAATTGTCACTAAATACATCATCGTGCAAAACACATTTGATTTATGCACAAAAAGTTATTCCAATTACCATCCACCAGCAGGATCAATCAAACCATCAATTTAAGCCAATGACCCATATTCCAAACATCACCCACTAACCAATTTTTACTAAATTAGTAGAGAAACCAATAAGACAATGCAAAATCCAACGCAATGATATGTAGAAATGAGCATTTTCAAACTATTGAGTTCATGCCCAATTACACCCACTAACAATTTAACATCCAATAAGCATAATATGCTCAAACTCACATCCATTTATCATTCCTAGCTTCCAAAGTGGTGTGGTCGAAGTCCAACAACAAGTCCGTCATTCAAACACAAACCCAAGTACTCATGAACAGACCCAAGCACAAACATTATGAAAAATAATGCAATAAGGACAAAAAACAAACTAAAAAGAAAAGTAATCAAGCAAAGGTACAAACACCAATACTAAGACATGAAATCCACAAGAAAATATACCAAAAATGAGATCAAAGCAAAGAAATATGATGAGGAATGTTAAAGGGTTGAGGAGGAGAGAGAGAAAGTAGAATAAGAGGGGGAAATCTGAAACGATAGGTCTTTTAAACTAAGACTGACCCCCATCCAAATCTGTCAATTCAATTCGGAGAGGTTAATAACATTATCAATTTGGTCAACAAGTCGCCAAGTTGGGATGTCCTCGCCCTTTTGGCCTGAGGTAGGCCTGATAATGGAATATACCTTGTGAGCTCAATCGGGATCACCAAAGTCGTTGGGCAAGTTGCCAAATGTTTCTACAACTCTCCTATCCCTCTCGTGTTGTAACCTTCTTTGCAATCCTAGTTGCCAAACAAGATTATCCTCGGTAAAAGCATCCAATGACTCACCAAATTGTAAGGTAGATCACCAATCTCTTTGGTTTCTATAGGGACGTTTTCAACCTCCAAAAGGCGAGCTCAGGTACCTAGCTGAATTGGATTGGAGAATCACAAAAATGGAAATTCATTCGCCCATCTGCACCAGCTACAAGTTTCTACTTTTCAACTTGCACAAATTTTGTACCAAATTCAAGTCACATACATGCATATGATATTAGATACATGTATCGTTGACAGTAGATACATCTTGAAATACCTAGTATCAAAAATACGAAAAGTGAGCAAGAAAGCCACATGTATTTTTGATACTAGATACATTCTGAAATAATAATACATAGGAAAAAAGGCTAGCGAGAGAGGAGAGAGATGAGTATTAAACATGTACCTGAATTCACTTCAATATCCAACCGCTCCCCACATTCATCTCTTGATTTTAGAATTCTAAAAGAGGTTTGGTCAGGTATTCCCGTTGACTACTCTAATTTATGGGTTTTCGGATGCTTTGTATATGCACATGTTAATGATGGAAAATTAGCACCTAGAGCTAAAAGATTCATATTTCTTGGTTATGCTTCTGAGTCAAAAGGATATCATTTGTGGTCTATGAATCTTGAGTCACATAAAGTCATTCTTAGTCCTGATGTTACTTTCGATGAAAATACATTACCTTTTTCCGAAAAAGATTTTGGTTCTTCTTCTACTGATACAGGTGATCAGCAAAGTAACAGTAAGAAGGTGGAGTTAGAGATAAAGTCTTCATCTCCTCCTAGTGTCGACGTTCCTACTTCCTCCACTACTGATCATTTTATCAATGATTCTGATGATCATAATAACACTGAGATTGTGCCGCCACAACAAGAGTATTTAATTGCTCAAAATCATCCAAGAAGAGTTGTTACAAAGCCAACTAGATTTCATCCTGATGATGAAGATTAGCTTGTTGCTTATGCATTGTCTGTTGCACAAGATATCGATAAAAGTGTTGATCCGTCTTCTTATTCAGAGGCAATTACTTGTGTTGATTCATTTAGTTGGCTCATGGCAATGAATGAAGAAATTGAAAGTCTCTACAATAATGACACTTGGGAGTTATGTGAGCTTCCTAAAGGAAAGCGACCATTAAGTTGCAAATTCCTTTACAAGAAGAAAGATGGCATCCACGGGGTTGAAGAAGCAAGATGGAAGGCACGTATGGTCGCTCAACTTTTTGACCAAAAGGAAGGTATTGACTTTAGAAGATTTTCTCTCATATTTTTCGTCATACCTCAATTCGTGTGCTACTTGCTTTTATTGCTCTGTTTAATTTGGAGTTAGAGCAAGTTGATGTCAAAACTGCTTTCTTACATGGAGAACTTGAAGAAGAGATCTATATGAAGCAGCCCGAGGGTTTTGCTATTCCTATAAAGGAAGATTGTGTTTGTCGTTTGAAGAAATCTCTTTATGGCCTTAATCAAGCTCCAAGACAGTGGTACAAGAGGTTAGATTCCTTTATGAACATGCAAGGTTTTACCAGAAGAAAATATGACAGTTGTGTGTATTTTCGACAATATGATGATAACTCTTTTATATACTTGTTTCTTTATGTTGATGACATGCTTATAGCTGCTCGCAATAAGTCTCAAATTGAAAGTTTAAAATCTCAACTCAGTAAGGAGTTTGAGATGAAAGATCTTGGTGTGGCAAAGAAGAATGAAGCTAACTCAAATGGATTTCATTTAACATGTAGTGGGCCACCCAGATCCAAATGGGCTAAGAGTTATGCTAGTTTAATGTTGACTTGTATGAAACAACACCCAAAACTCAACTTGGAGGTAAGTCTTG
Source organism: Solanum clarkiae (assembly GCA_011800125.2). Lineage (NCBI taxonomy): Eukaryota > Viridiplantae > Streptophyta > Magnoliopsida > Solanales > Solanaceae > Solanum > Solanum clarkiae. The sequence goes on along the minus strand of JAABOM020082763.1, from coordinate 8,654 downwards.
AACTCGTTTAGGTACTAGGCGTCTCTCATGAATCTAGTACATCCCCAACCTAACCAAATGAGACTTCAAAAATGAATATACAAGAGCACAAAGTTATGAGATGTCGCATCAATTGTGAAGAAACTTTCCACTATTGCTCTAGTTACTTAATAGCCACCAAGCGAGACTCCATTTTTTTGGTCAATACTTTAGATATCTGCTTTCATACCCTTTAGGGTCTCATCTTGTTGATCGGTTTCTCTTTAACAACTTGTCAAACACCTTTTCAAGCCTAGAAGTTCTTGGTATGGCATCACGATTGTGAGGTGGCACGCAGGGACCATTCCTGTAGCCCTCTCTTCTTCCTCATTCGGCCTCTGGCACTCTCTCTTTTTCACAGTATCCACCCTGATTGTATCCATATGAACAAACACAGTTGAAGTTCCAACCTTGATGCCTAGAACCTTGCCTCCAATAGTCCGAATTGGACCCTTGAGGGTTGTTATGAATACCCACCACTTGATTGCTTACAAAACATTCATCTTCATCAAAGAATGAATCCTGATAGATGGGAGCCTTCGAAGGTTGGTGAGTGACTGCTTTGATACTTGCTTGGTTTTTCTTCAAGACCATGTCCATACTTGGGCGAGGTTGAGCAAGTAGCTCCATGATCTCTTCGTTTACCTTTGCTTGCTCATTGTTGGTGTTGACCAAATAATTCATTGCACCTCGCTCTCGTTGACCCAATGCTCTATTAGTTTTAACCACTTGCTCCATCCTTGTGGCTATTAATGCAAAAGGTTGGTCAAGAAATATGCCTCCCATGATTGTATCGGTGCAAGCTTGACTGTTCTCGTCAAGTGCCCTATAGAAAATCTCAACCAAGGCGTCATCAACAATCTTGTAATCAGAGACCATCCTCAAGGATTTGGTAAATCTCTCCCATGTTGTGATAATAGAGTCACTAGGGAATTGCTCAATGTTGTTTATTTGATCCTCGAGCTTCAACTTCTTAAATCTTGGGAAGTATCTTTCAAGGAATACTCTCTGAAGATCAGTCCAACTTGTTATGGTACCTAGAGGAAACTTAGAAAACAATGCAGCTGCATTGCCAGTCAACAACAGTGGAAACACTCTTAAACCAACGACATCAAGAGAAAGATTTTGTGTCCCCATGACACTATTGCAAACAAACACCACATTTTGGAGATGGCGGTGGGGATCCTCTAAAGGTAGCCCTATGAATGATCCACGATTTTGGAGCATTTGGAGCAACCTACTTGATACCGTTAACTTAGTATCTGCTAGTAAAGGAGGAAATACTATGGAACCGATAACGTCCATGACCATAGGGTTCAATCGATACTGATTCCAACCATAAGCGTTTTCATTGAAGTCCCTAATCTATGACCTGTTACCCCTCGGTGGTGGATTCTTCTCTCTTCCCATATCCTCACTCACATTCATATCCTCCTCAACCTCAATATCCTTATTCAGTTGAGCCATTCTCCTCACTAGTTGATAGATCTCCAAATTGATCGGAGCTACGGGATTGCCTTAGCACCCTGTGTTGGGCATACAACCTAGTACACCCTACGTGTAAAATCAAACAACAACAAAAAAAGAAATGTAAAATACAAGAGACTCTAGAAATCAACTCTAGAACTAACTAAGAGTGAAATCAAGTCAAAACTTAGCTGTATTCCCCGATAATGGCACTATAATTTCTGATGAAGTTCATGATCGATGAAGAAAGCATTCATTGTCAGCATTTAACCTAACCAAAGGTTAGGGTTAAATCCACAGGGAATACAAGGTTTGACCACGAGAATTCACTATCAATTATTTCGAGTATCGATGACTAAAATCTCTAAATAGGGTAGGGTTGTGATTCAAGAACAAAATAAAATAAACACTATACTGCGATGCGAAAAAAAACTCAATTTTAGGGATAACTTGGGAATTGTGTTCCCCATGGTTCTTTGACTCGATTACCCAACTATGACTAGAAATGAGTACGTAGTCTATAGGACTAGGATTTGTCATTTACAACTTTAGTGGAACTGCAAGATTTGGTGGTACTAGTAAGTAATACCTATCAAATATAGATGTCCCCTTGTTTATTGAAAAAGCCGTGAAATGAGTAGAATATAGCAACCAACATATGTATTTTTAGTACCGCAGTTACTACATTAGAAAATACTTTTATTAAAAACAAAATATCTGTCTTTATCAACTCTATAGTAATAGAACTTCTAGATATATCAAAAAAATGCCAAGAATCCCCTTTTTAGCTCAGCAGGTAAGATGACTAGTGAACAAAGCTCTGTTTACACTACCAAATAGATAAACTAGTAACCCGAGTTCAAACAATTCCAATAAACAACCAAACTCCTTGTCCAACCCCTTTTAACATTTTTGATGACCTTAGGAGGGAACACCTTTTATACAACCCAAGCCCGCGCCCCACCCCCCCAAACCAGGATGTGGTGATAGTAGTACGGGACCTAATATTCACTGCCTGTGTAGTCTTGGAAGGAATGAGGCTAGGGATGGAAGCTTAGAACAACCGCCCCTGCATGTCTTCAGTTTTACAACATCCGTTGTTCTTTCCTTTGCCCCGAAGTTTGTTCTACTATCATCATTTTGGGAAGATGCCTCTGTTTAACCCCTTGAACTAGGTAACATGCAATAAATAAGCAATCTGATTTCCCAAATATAAGAATCAAATATCAAAAGAACATTCAAGCATAACATTGGATGATTTACCAAATTGTAAGGCAAACTTAAAGAGGAAAAAGTTTGAGAAAGAGGAATAGCAATAAAGGGAAATAGAGATCTAATGAATCTGAAAAGAGGAAGAGAATATCTATTCCAATGCCAGAAGCTACAATGAAGTGCAGCAGCAAGCAATTCAAACTTTATATATCAAGGTTGTCGGTGATGGTACAATGTTCTCTTTGTTCTAATTCGCTGCTTTGAGTTTCATTTTGCATGATCCTTATCAGCAAGACCACGCGTCAGTATTGCTTTACAAAAGAAAGAACTGCAATGAAATTTCTCATATAAACAAGAAAGATACACCTACCTACTTATGCTACTCTTTTGAACGTGACAAATAATACTAATACTCTTTTTTGAGTAAAAAATACTAAGGGCGAGGAATCTGATTTGCAAAAACTTTTGGTAAACCAGGATATGGTGATAGTAGTGTGGAACCTAACATTATGCAGTCTTGGAAGGAACGAGGCTAGGGATGGAAGCTTACAACAACCACCCCTGGATGTCTTCAGTCTTACAACATCCGTTGTGTTCCTTCCTTTCTCCCAAAGTTTGTTCTACTATCATCCTTTTGGGGAAATGCCTCTGTTCAACCCCTTGAACTAGATAACATTAATATACCTGCTGTTCTTCCCACTTTAATTACTTCTTTCCTCAGTAGATCACGTAACTGAAATCTCTTTATGGAATATCTTAGTATTGAAGAAAAAAACAACTCCATCCATCTCAATAAGATTCCACACCAATTTGGAGGAAACTCACCCTATGATTATCTCAAACTATGTAGCCTGAAATTCTCAGGTACCATGTCCGAATCATCCCTTCGCTTCCTTAGATGGACTATTACAAAATGTAAAGTGGATAAAAATCTAGAAAAGCTACAAAACATATTAGAATTTGTGTGAGAAAGACAAATGGAAATCATTATATTAAAAGAAATAAAAGTATAATTATTCAAAGAGATATTGATAAAATATGTATTCTTATCTACATTGAACTTAAGGAAAATCTTGATAGAAATATGGATTGCATTCAACTAGGAGATAGAAAATTGCATAGTCATCATAAACCTAACCCTAATGAATGGAAAGCTTTTGGTTGTGGGTCATTTACCATGGATAATCATACCCCATTTGAATAGTTCTATGAATTTTATCATATTGAATTGTAGGGGGTGGAAACGGATCTAATTTAGGAGAAGCTTTAGGTACTTCATTGTCTGGCGTAGGCGACCTCTTGGTAGTTTACTTTTCTTTCACTAAAATGGTTCAAACTTTCTATGTGGGATATGGTGGAATAGTTATTCTATAAGATGACTCACAACTAGAGTTGGATGAGAACACGTCTTCTAGCTAAGAAATTCATTCAATGATTAAGGCATGTTCAACTAGTGATTGATGGTTTTTTATAGTTGTATACCTACTAGTTTTTGCAGGACTAATCATAGGACTTCATCAAAAATTTCAAGAAAATAAAATACATACATATAATGGTAAATGCCTAATAGGTGGAGAATTTAAGGAACTACTCAGTAGTACAAAAAGGACAAGAGCTAGACCCAATAATTAATCTTGCATTAGTGAACTTTTAAAAGTAGTTAATTATCATGAATTGATAGACATGGGCTTTAAAGGAGTAAAATGTGTGTGACTAAACAATCTCTTTAAAAATAGAACAAAGTTTATCTTTGAAAGACTTGACCCTTTTTTTGCCAATGAAGAGTAGCTTTACAAATTTCCAAACACCTAAGTACAACACCTTCCCCGTATTCACTCTACCCACTTGCCCTACTCCTATCAGTGTTTCAAAATCACAATAGTAAGTGTACACGCTCTTTTGATTTGAATCCATGTGGACTTCTCACTTTGATTTTTAAAATATTATTCTACAAAGCAAGGAGTAAAGAAGGGGATATTTTAAAAGAAATTCCAAACTTTACAAACAAACAACTCAACATTTGGAAACATTTTCCCCAAAATAAGGAAAATGATAAGAAGGCTAGAAGGAATTAAAAACTTACAACATTATACAACTTGTTTCTTCATCCAAAACCTGAAATTCGAACTAACTAAAAACTATAATCATCTTCTACAATTAGAGGAAGGCTTCTGGAAACATAAGTCAAGTATGAATTGGCTAAATGATGAAGATTCGAACATTAGATTTTTTCACAATACAACCCTTAATAGAGAAGGACAAATATAATTGTAGTCCTTTAAAAAAGCAAGGGAAGTCGCCTCTGTGATCTTATAAATATCACAAGCATAACTCTCTCTTACTTATGTAAACTACTGCACTTAATTATACTAGATATTCTATAACCCATTGCTTCCTTGACCTTATCGAATTAGAAACATTCCATCTTACAAAGCCCTTGGACCACATGGTCTATATCCCTTTATTTACCAAAACTACTAGAATATTGTAGGAGAATCAATGATCTCCCCATGAGTTAATGCTTTCAAAAAGGATTGCATACCAAAAGAAACAAACAGAACCCACGTCTTTCTTGGGGGCTGAGGGAGGGCGAGGAAGTAAGTTTGTGTGACCCGGCTTATGAAATTTATAGAGGCATTGAAGTTTCAATAGTCTTAGAAATGTGCCTTATTTGATGACTTATGTTTGATTTATTTAAACTTTTAATTTCTTTTTAAATTTTAATCAAGTCCAAAGCGCGCACAAAGACTACAAGATTGCAAAGGAGTAAACATCGATCAGTGCCAAGTTGTGATTGAGATCGCCACTCAGTTTATCATGGCATGATATTTATAGCTGAATGACATAATCTTGTGCTACTTTGTTATGAAAACTAACGCGTGATCTTAAATATTATAGGTGCCTATGCTAGTAAAGTTAGAATCATTCCTGAAATCAATAACGAATCTGGAGATGATGCTATTGTAGAAGTGTTGCAAGGACATAACGAGAAGTCGATCAAATCAATCAATGTTGAAGATAACATGTCCATGCGGTAATCATAGTTTTCGATTCTTTTTAAGTCTTCAAGAATAATTGAAGATCTCGTGCAATAAACTCAAGATCTATTACATTTGTCAGAAGAAGACAAGAAGTTAAAGGCTTTCATTTCGTATAAAAGAATTAAGTCATTTGACTTTGATCATTCTGTTTCTTGAAAGATATAGAGTCTAGGTAACATAACTTCAGTTAGAGATTCGCATGCAGGATGATAACTTAGGTTCTTTCGAACCTCTTGTGAAGTTGAAGGTCAAATTTCACCATGGCACTCGGTTGGCCACAATGGTGTGCCAACTAATCGTTACCTATTTTTCCAATCAACCTCCCCTTGGTCAGGTTTGGTTGATTAGAGGAGAACACATCAACCAAATTTTGTCATCTACTTCCCTTTTCCTATTCGTCACTACCTTGGTCAAGATCGTGACAGCAGGCGGGGTTTGGTGTTGGCCACCACCAAACAACAATCATAATGAAGGGAAATAAACGATACATGAGGTTTCGTTGTACACTTTTCATTATAGTGATATTTTGCCCGTCGTCATTCGTGGATGTAGCCTATTTTTGGGTGAACCATGTTAAATCTGTGTCTCCATTTATTACCTTGCCCAATTTACTTATACTTTTTAATAGCAATCCTTATCACGCTTCCGCTATCTCCTCTATTCCCTAACATGTTCTTATGATGGTAAGTTATGAAATCAGAAGCTTGTCCTTGAAATCTCCAACTAGCTAGTTCCTTTTATTATAATTGGTGAACATATTCTCAGCACACCTTTTTCAAAAACTACTAAAAGCATGGGTTTTCTTCTAAGAAAATCCTTATTTAACATTGTGGCATGACATGATCATGCCTGCAAGCGTTAACCAAGAGCATCACATCAATCAAATCAACTCTCAGATCAACATCCAAAAGATCTTCAACCTTTGTCCATTGTCTTTGAATATCAACCCATCCTTTTTTCCAATTTTAGCAGCACCATTCCCAAAAGCATGGATCACCTTGAAAGCACCCGACCACTTGGACTTAAGCTTACTGAGAAAAGTATCAAATGAGAATTAAAGTGCAATACCATATCACCAACTCTGAACTCCCGATGTAAAAATTTTAGCATCATGTCACTTAATCAACCTTTCCTTATATGTAGATGAACTTTCATAAGCGCAGAGGTGAAATTCTTCCAAATCAGCAATTGATCAACTTTATCCTATGAAGCACCTTTTGGATTCAGATTAATGGCTTTCAAAGCCCAAGAATCTTTGTGCTCAATCTCAACAGGTAGATGGCAAGATTTACCAAACACTAATTGGTATAGAGACATCCCAATGGATGTTTTTAAAGCAGTACGATATGCCTAAAGAGCATCATCCAACTTTTGTGCCCAATATGCTCTACTAGCATTCACTGTCTTAGCCAAGATATTTTTTATTTCTTGAATTGAGATTTCAACTTCGACATTGGTTTGGGGATGATAAGGTGTTTCCACCTTGTGCTTGTTCCCATATGTACTCACTAAGGATGTGAATATCTTATTACAAAAATGGGAACCGCCATTACTGATAATAGTCCTCAGTGTGCCATACCTTGTGAAAATACTCTTCTTGAGAAAAAAACAACACTATGCCCATCATTCTGAGGTAATGTTACCGCCTCGACCCATTTAGATGCACTAGTATCTGAACATGTGCGTTGCAAGTGTGTTCCATGCAATCTTTTATAAATTCATTGAAATAATTAAATTCTATGAAAACATGTGCATAATGAGTAATAGAATGTAGAGAAATATCATAAAAGTACTTGAAGCAAAAGCTTACATGCACAAATGTCAGTACATGTCTTCATTACATTAAAGAGAAGATAGTTCTATGATTATACAACAATTAAAACTGAAACAGAAAAGTAAAATAGATTTCACCTCAGTAATCACAAAAAGAACTTGGTTATTAACAAATTCATTCAATAGTCTGATCAAGATAGTAGAATAATTTCACCATCTGCAAATAATAATACTTGGAGTCTTCATGAACTTTACAAATCAACGCAGGCATTCGTTACTCTTTAAATAATTTTTGAAATTCCAAAGAGCACAACGTTCCAAAATTCAATTATTATCATGTGCATTAAATTCCAATAATAAACAATGATTTGGAAAGGAACCAAAGATATAGTACAACATTGTCGTTTCAGTTTGAAGAAGTGGATGAGATTCAACTGTTACACAACAATTATGAGCATTGTTGTTTCATTTTAAAGAAGTAGATGAAATTCAACTACTACACCACAATTATGAATAAGTTTAATATTTTCATAATGTCCTTGTACAACATTATTGTGGATGATTCATATGTGTTATACAGTATTAATACTCTATGCAGTATCTATTATATGAGTATTTACATTTATGTACAAAAAGATTATTTGGTAGTAATTGGTTGAAGAGTAAAATGATCAACTTTTAATGGGCATTTTGTTAATTCGACTTAGTATAGGGGAAAAATGGTAATCTAACTTTGAGACTAAGGGAAAAATGGTAATCCAACTTTGAGACTAAGATGTTCTTACTTTTAGTAATACTAGTTTTTGGGAATGAGCATTGCACGTTCGTCCTCGGTTCAATATTAGCATAAATTTGAAAATAAAAGAAGCAAAAGTTAGCAACTTCTTTTAATACAAATTTTCAAGAAATAATATAAATAGTTATCAACCAATTGATTAAAATCAGAATAGCTGACAGACTCATAATATATGTAAACACACACACACACATACACATACACATACACTTACATATTTTATGTATACAAGTGTATGATCATGTTTAATAAATATATAGTATATATGTATATCGGTTAGAAAAAGTAACCAATAAATGTGTCAAACTAATTTTGTGAAGATCTACATATATTTTTTGATGTTTAAG
>JAABOM020082734.1:0-31380 GCA_011800125.2 Solanum clarkiae | reverse complement strand
ATAATTTTTTTTTGAAATAATTATTAAAATAAAAATTAAAAATATAAATAATATCCGGTGATTAATTTGACACCGTGAAGGGTAAAAATTGGGTGTCAACAACCATCAGAGTGTACATATATTTTTAATGTATCAGTAATAATTGATATCTTTTTGTAGTGGATGTCTTATTTTTTCTCCTTGATACCATCAAAGTTTATATATAGTTGTATGATATAAAGTAAAAATTTATTAGCTATGCAACAAAGGATCCCCTATTGCTCCTTGATATTATTATATTATGTGTATACTCTTATGACATCAAGGGAGAAAAATTAAGTGATTTTTCCTACTTGATACCATAAGAGCGTACATGTACTTTGAAAGTATCCAGTAATAATTGATAGCCTTTTGTACTCACTGTCTTGTGTTTTCCTCCTTTCCTCCATTAGAATTTATATATACACAAATGGTATCAATTTATAATAAATTGATTTTGTAGTAAAGGATTCTCTATTGCTCCTCGATATTATTACAACATATATACACACTTATGACATCAAGGAAAAACAAATACAATATCTTTTCATTCTTGATACTATCATAGTACACATATACTTTGTAAGTATCTAGTAACAATTTATACTTTTCATAGTAGATGTCTTTATTTTTTCTCCTTGATACCATCAGAGTATGTATGTATGTATGTATGTATGTATGTATGTATGTATATATATGTAGATGGTATAAAGTACTAATTATTTAGCTATACAACAAAGGATCCCTTAATTCTTCTAGATGTTATTACACTATATGTATACTCTTATAACATCAAGGGAGAACAAATGTGGTGATTTTTCCTTCTTGATACCATAAGAGTATGCATATACTTTGAAATTATCCAATAATAATTGATAACCTTTTATAGTGGATGTCTTATTTTTTTCTTGATACCATCATAGTTTATATACAGCCAAAAGGTGTTAATTTATAATTAATTAGTTTTGTAGTAAAGAATCCCCTATTGGTCCTTAATGTTATTACAATATATGTATACTCTTATGGCATATAAGGAGAACAAATGCAGTGATTTTTCCTTCTTGATACCACAAGAGTATACATATCCTTTGAAAGTATCCAATAATAATTGATATCTTTATTATAGTGGATGTCTTGCTTTTTCTCCTTAGTACTACCAGAGTTTACACATGATGGTACAAGTAATAATGAATTAGCTATGCAATGCAGGATCACCTATTTCTTCTTGATGTTATTACAGTATATATGCTCTTATGACATCAAGGGAGAACAAATGAAGTAATTTTTCTTTCTTGATACCATAAGAGTATACATATACTTTAGATGTATTTAGTCTTTTTATACTGATTGACTTATTTTTTGTCCTAGATATCATCAGATATTATATATATCAAGATGGTATCAAGTAATATATAATTAGATTGGCAATACAGGTCTCTATATTGGTCCAAGATGTCATTGCAACATATGTCAATTATTATGCCATCAAGGGGATGAACAACTGCAGTTACTTTTCCTAGTTGATATTATAAGAGTATACATATAATGTTAAGGTATCCAATAATAATGATATCCTTTTGTAATGGATGGCTTATTTTTTCATTAATACCATTTATAATTAAATAGCTTTGCAATAAAGGATCACCTATTGCTCTTTGATATTATTACAACATATGTATAGTCTTATGATATCAAGGGAGAATAAATGGAGTAATTTTTCCTTCTTGATATTATAAGAGTATACATATACTTTGAAAGTATCCAGTAATAATTGATAGCCTTTTATTGTCACACCCCAGGAGGGTACCCTAGACGTGGATGGCACCCAGAGACTATTGATTATCCCCAACTGAACTACTTGGCCTCATCACATTTATTCAATAAATAAACTTAAGAAATCAGCAGAAGACAAAGGAAAATATGGATATATCTCATATAGTCTCAAAATAATATAACAAGTCAATAGGCTAGTTAGAAAAAAGTAGCTCAATCAGTCTTAACATTAATATTTGACTCTAGTCTATGAAATTTGTATCACTATCAAGCGGTACAAATGATAGAATCATGGCTACCTCAATCAAAGTGAAGTTAATCCAGTCTAACTCTATAAGCAAGAGGAAATAAAGATAATGAATCCTCCAAAGTAAGAGAGACTCACAAATCAGTTGAACGTCTCAAATCCTCAACGATGCACTTGTTGATGACCCCTAATCCCTATATCTGCATCATGAAATGGCAGCGTCGAGTGGCATCAGTATGTTGAAAGTATGATATGTAAAATAACTAAATGAAATAGAAACAAGTAGAATAATACGGAACAATCATCAACTCAGAATAATAAATAATCAAAATTTCAAATGTCTATTTAAAGCAAGAATAAAGAGTAGACAAGTGACCAATTAACCAATCAAACCTCATTAATTAAATGAGACTCAACTCAAATAGAACTCAACTCATCTCATCTCGTCTCAACTCAGAGTACTCAATATAGGAACTTTTTGGGAGTTTTTCTTATGCAATAATAATCACTTATGATCTTGTGATTGTACAATATTCCGCTGGTGTTGCCACGACCGTTCTGTACTTGCCAGGTAGAGAACAAACTGAAACCATAATGGATAATTCATAGTGGAGTCAGCCATCAACAAGTCCTTTATTGTTTCAGGGACTTCTATCAAGAGGGAACCTCAATGTAATGTATTGGTTCTAATCTTCACCTACGCTTGGCAATATAGATAATGAGTGAGTTGGTTTTACTCTTACCCATTTTGGTGCTCGATACTCCTCCCAAGAGTCAATGCTCATAAAACAATCCATCTCAATCAAACCACCTCAGTCAAATCATCTCAATCAAAATTGTAGATTCACTTATCATTCAACTAGTCTCATAGAGACTCTCACCATCTCATCAGTCAATATCTCAATCAATATCTTAAGGCTTAGATCAATCATTAGGGAACAATCAAATAGATAAATCATTAAAGATCATTTACGGATACTCACAGGACCATCAAGTTCTACCAACCTATCATCATGGTTACATCATAATCACAATCAATATTCTCAAATTAAGGCTCTAGACTCAATCCCTAGATTCATTCATGCATGCTTTCAAAAGTTAACGTACAAGGTTAATACAATATCTCATGAAAAGTTTCACTTCAAGAAAACTAGTTTGTGATGATTTTAAACATATGAAAATACTTGTAATACATACAATTGTCAAGAAAATAATCAAGAAAGTATTTCAAGAAACATGTATGGGGACTCATGAACTCTCAATTTCTCTATGACCATTTATGGGGCACATGGCAGAACAATATCATGCTTTAGTTTAGCCTTACATACCTGGTGTGAAGTTCTAGTCTTCAATCTTACCTACCTAGCGTGAAGTCCTAGTCTTCAATTTTACATACATGGTGTGATGTCTTAGTGTTCAATCTTATATACCTGGTGTGAAGTCCTAGTCTTTAAGAATCCTAATTGAATTCTTCAATCTTACACTCCTCTTCTCTTTTTTCAAGCCCTAGTATCTTTCAAGAACTTAGAATGACTTACGAATAGGATTTAAAGCCCCTTTATGCGCAAAAATACCTATTTTAATCGTATTTTGAGTTTAGGAGGGGCAGAGAAGTATCTACAATGCCCCTTATAAATTAAAAAAAATCACTTTGGAATAGCCTAGTCTGTGATGCAGACTGGGCGCACACACATATATTTTTTTATATAAAAAATTTTTCGAATGAGTTTTTTCAAATCCCCTTGAAAATATTTTCAAAAAAATGTAAGTCTAGGTAAGCAACAGGGGCGTGACGCTCCTCTATCGTACATCAACACTATTTTTGGTTTTTGAATTGAAAAATGATCTTTAGATCTGATTGCTCTAAAAATCAGCTGAGATCTTTTTCCCACTCAATTTTCATGCAGATTGCATATCTGGTCTCAAATTTTCCATCTGAGCATGGAAAGACGTGTTACACATACATCTCTCCTCTAGGGGTATATTGATAAATTTATCAAGTATTACATCATCTCCCCCTTGGGATCATTTGTCCTCAAATGATGAGTAAAGATGGATATGAAAGCATGAATAGACTCAAGACTCATCTCAATACTCACATCAATCAATCAAACTCTCGACTCCTCATCAACCTTGATCAACTTTATTCAGACTCAAACACAAACATATCAACTTAAGAATAATCAATCAGTTTAAGTTAAGGATAAGGAAATTACCTTCAACATTCTCATGAATGGGCATGAATAGTTTTAGATACTTGGCTCTTATCTCTTACTTAGCTTCCCAAGTGGCTTCCTCAATGAATTGATTCCTTAACAATATTTTGACTGAGGCAATCTCTTTGGTCTCAGAACCTAATAATCAAGTATTTGGACCAGAATCTCTTCGTAGGACAAGCTTTCCTTCAGTCCAATACTCTCAACAGGGATCACCAAGGCAGGATCTCCTAATTACTTCTTCAACATTGAAATGTGGAATATTGGATGAATTGTTTCTAACTCAGAAGGCAACTCTAACTTGTATGTAACCTCCCCAATCCTCTTCACAATCTGATAGGGACTGATATATCGAATACTCAGTTTCCCCTTCTTTCCAAATCGCATAACACCCTTCATAGGTGACATTTTCAAGTATATCTAATCATTTACCTCAAACTCTAAGTCTCTTCTCCTCACATCGGTATAAGATTTCTGGTGACTTTGTGCAGTTCTCAACCTCTCTTGAATGACCTTAACTTTCTCCATTGATTAATGGATAATGTTAGGCCAATCAACTCCACTTTCTCAACCTTGAACCATCCAATTAGTGATCAACATCTCCTCCCATGCAAAGATTCATAGGGATGAAAGGAGATATTGCACACATTGTGTCTAAGTTCCCAAACAACTAACAAGTAAAAGTTGAGCATGAAAGGCCATCTGGAGTAGCCCAGAACTTTGAAAATTCCAAATAGAAGTGGGAGGTAATCATTATGGATTTTATCATAGGCTTACAAAGGTCTCGCATACAATATGATTCGATCAAGGTGATTGTTGATAGGATGACTAAATTATCCCACCTCTTGGTGATAAAGACTACTAATATGGTTGAGGACTATGCCCAATTGCATATCCAAGAGATTATCAGATTGCATAGAGTTCCTTTGTCTATAATAATAGATAGAAGATCTCAGTTCACTGTCCAATTTTAGAAGTCCTTTCAGAAAGGGCTAGGTTCAAAGGTGAATCTTGGTACTACTTTCCATCATCACACTAAAGGTTAGGTTGAGCGGATGATACAGACATTGAAGGATATGTTATGGGCTTGCGTTATTGACTTTAAAGGTAATTGAGATTATCATGTGCCTCTAATTGCGTTTTCCTAAAGCTTTCATTCGAGCATCCAAATGGCTCATAATGAGGCCTCCTATAGGAGAAAATATAGACCACCGATTAGGTGGTTCAAGATAGGTAAAGCAGGGTTTATTAGTTGAGGCTTGGTACATCAGGATATGTAGAAGGTAAAGATTATCCAAGAGAGATTGAGAATTGTCGAGAGTCACCAGTAGACCTACACTGATGTTAGGAGAAGGGACGTAGAGTTCGAAGTGAACTATTAGGTATACTTGAAGTGTCACCCATGAAGGGTTTAATGAGATTCGTGAAGAAGGGAAAGTTGAGTCCTAGATACGTTAGTCCCTACTAAATTGTGAAGAGAGTTGGAAACATAACTTATGAGTTGGAGCTTCCACAAGAGCTGACAGCCATCCATATAGAATGTCACATTTCTATACTTAAGAAGTCTTTAGGAGATCCATCCTTGGTTGCACCTATTGAAAGCATTAGAGTAAAGGATAGTTTTAGTTATGAAGAGATCCCTGTCTAAATCCTTGATCGTCAAGTTCATAAGTTAAGAACTAAAGTGTTTGCTTCTGCAAAAGCATTGTACAGAAGCCAATAAACTGAAGAGGCTACATAAGAAGATAAAGAGGATATGAAAGCTTGATATCTTCACCTATTCATGCCTTCCAATCATGAAATTGATGGTAACAATTCATTTCTACTCTCTGAGTTACTTTTCCATTGTTGAGTTGAGTTCTTATCTCTAAGTTGATGCTCCTCTCGAGTCTAGTTTGAATACGCAAGTCATTAATTGTATTCATGCAGAATGATGATGTTAGAAGTATTCTTTCAATTCTGAATCCTATGTTGAGGTTGATTTCTAGTATATGAGCATTCAACTATCTGAGTATTTGAGTTCATTCTTGATAGGCCTCCTAGTTGCTTATCACTTAAGTACAAATAATCTAAAGGGGGAGATATTGTGACACTCCATAACTCTAATCCTATATGTACCCATGTTTCAAGCCTCATTCTTATATATGAGAAGTGTATTAGGGTCATAAAAGACCTCTAATACTTATCCGAGTTTATAACTTTTCTATAAATTGAATTTCTAGTGTTAGATTATACAAAGTTCAACATTAAATTATTATAAATCTTAGCACAAAAAGATATCACATGACCTACCAAATGAAAGCTCTATGATTTAGATTTCTAATGTAACTGATTTCACCTCATTTGGAGCTCGGAGTCAAATGTGATGGTCATTTTACTGAAGACTGCTAGAGCAAAGTTGTTTCTTCGAAACCAAATATGGGGCATGGAAAGAAGTATGGCCTGTCTAATAACTTGTGGAAACAGTCCTGAAAATTCACATTTTTGATCCTAGACTTTATGCACCAATCTACGGGTCATAGAAACTTCTTGAGTTTAGCCTTTTTATTTATTTTGAAGTAACCATGCGTCTATCATTCGCACCACTTAGTCAGATGCTCTAGAGGATTCAGAGAGAAGAATTTTAATTAGTGATTAGATGTTATTATTGACTAGTTCTTTCACAGTAGTCTTACTTAGTTGGCATCTTTGGCCTTTTGCCTTTGATTTTCAGTTTATCATTACTTTTCAACTGAATAATCTTATTCATTGATGTCTTCCACTATTTGAATGTGATTGAATGAATGTGATGAGGCTGGTTGATTTGCTTGGGGGCTAGTATAATAATCCGAACATTGTACGACCTCGTTGGAGATAAAGATTTTGGTTTCGAAAGGTTTTAAACCACAGTGACATTCCATGGGAGCCCTCATGGTCCATGTGAGGTCATATGGCCCTATAGATCTTCCTTGGAGTAACCCTTGGCCTCATGTTAGATGTTTGTCCCTTGGCGTGGAGCTTCAAGCTTAGGCACACCACATTTGGATCCCACACGCACCGTGTGACACTTCATAGACCGTGTGGAGAGCTATGTAGAGGCCTTAAGCTTGGATCCCACTATTTAGGAAAATTTATGGGCTGTGTGGTGGCCTCAAGCTTGGATCCCTCATGCCCATTCATGAGAATTAGCATGAATAGGTGTAGATACTTTGCTCTCATCTCTTCCTTAGCTTCCCATGTGGTATCCTCAATGAATTGATTCCTTTAGAAGACTTTAACTTAGGCAATCTCTTTGGTCTCAACTTGCCAACCCGATGATCAAGGATTTGGACCGGAATCTCTTCGTCGGACAAGCTTTCCTTCAGTCCAATACTCTCAATAGCGATCAGCAAGGCAGGATCTCCTAATCACTTCTTCAACATTGAAACATGGAATACTGGATGAATTACGTCTAACTCAGAAGGCAACTCTAACTTGTATGTAACCTCCCAAATCCTCTTCACAATCTGATAGGGACCAATATATCAAAGACTCAGTTTCCCCTTCTTTCCAAATCGCATAACACCCTTCAGAGGTGACATTTTAAAGTACATCCAATCATTTACCTCAAACTCTAAGTCTCTTCTCCTCACATCGGTATAAGATTTCTGGTGACTTTGTGCAGTCCTCAACCACTCTTTACTGACCTTAACTTTCTCCATTGATTAATAGATAAGGTTAAGCCCAATCAACTCCGCTTCTCCGACCTTAAACCACCCAATTAGTGATCTATCTCTCCTCCTATGCAAAGCTTCATGAGGATGAAAAGAGACATTGCACACTTTTTTCTAAGTTCCCAAACAAAAACAAGTAAAAGTTGAGCATGAAAGGCCATCTGGAGTAGCCCAGAACTTTGAAAATTCCAAATAGAAGTGGAAGGTAATCATAATGGATTTTATCATAGGCTAACAAAGGTCTCACAGACAATATGATTCGATTAGGGTGATTGTTGATAGGATGACTAAATCAGCCCATCTCTTGGCGATAAAGACTACTAATATGGCAGAGGACTATGCCCAATTGTATATCCAAGAGATTGTCAGATTGCATGAAGTTCCTTTGTCTATGATAACAGATAGAAGAGCTTAGTTCACTGTCCAATTTTGTAAGTCCTTTCAGAAAGGGCTAGGTTCAAAGGTGAATCTTGGTACTACTTTCCACCATCAGACTGATAGTTAGGTTGAACGGATGATACAGACTTTGAAGGATATGTTATGGGCATGCGTTATTGACTTTAAAGGTAATTGGGATTACTATGTGCCTCTAATTGAGTTTTCCTACAACAATAGATTTCATTCAAGCATCCAAATGGCTCCTTGTGAGGCCTTCTATAGGATGAAATATAGATCACCGATTGGGTGGTTCAAGATTGGTGAAGTAGGGTTTATTGGTCAAGGCTTGGTATATCAGGATATAAAGAAGGTAAAGTTTATCCAAGAGAGATTGAGAACTGTCGAGGGTCACCAGAAGACCTACACTGATGTTAGGAGAATGGACCTAGAGTTTGAAGTGAACAATTGGGAATACTTGAAAGTATCACCCATGAAGGGTTTAATAAGATTTATGAAGAATGGAAAGTTGACTCCTAGATACATTGGTCCCTACCAAATTGTGAAGAGAGTGGGAAACATAGCTTATGAGTTGGAGCATCCACAAGAGCTGACAGCCATCCATATAGTATTTCACATTTCTATACTTAAGAGGTATTTAAGAGATCCATCCTTGGTTCCACCTATTGAAAGCATTAGAGTAAAGGATAGTTTGAGTTATGAAGAGATCCCTATCTAAATCCTTGATCCTCAAGTTCGCAAGTTGAGAACTAAATTGTTTGCTTATGTAAAAGTATTGTAGAGAATCCAATCCACCGAACAGGCTACATGGGAAGCTGAAGAGGATATGAAAGCTAGATATCTGCACCTATTCATGCCTTCTTATGATGAAATCGATGGTAATAGTTTATTTCTACTCTCTGAGTTACTTTTCCATTGTTGAGTTGAGTTCTTATCTCTAGTTGATGCTTCTCTCGAGTCTATGTTTGTGTATGCATGGCATTAATTATATTCATGCATAATGATGATGTTAGAAGTAATCTTTCAATTCTGAATCCTATGTTGAGGTTGATTTCTACTGTATGAGCATTCGACTATCTAAGTATTTGAGTTCATTCTTAATAGGCCTCCTAGTTGCTCATTATTCGAGGACAAATAATCCAAAAGGGGAGATATTGTGACACCCCATAACTCTGCTCCTACATATACCCATGTTTCAAGACTCATTCTTATATATAAGCATTGTATTAGGGCCATAAAATACCTTGAGCACTTAGCCGAGTTTACAACTTTCCTATAAATTGAGTTTCTAGTATTAGATTATACAAAGTTTAATATTAAATTATTATAAATCTTAGCATGCAAAGATATCGCACGGCCTACCAAATGAAAGCTCTATGAATTAACTTTCTAACACAACTGATTTCACCTCCTTTGGAGCTCGGAGTCAAACGTTATGGTTGTTTTACTGAAGTCTTCCAAAGCAAAGTTGTTTCTACGAAACCAAATATGGGCCACGGAAAAAAGTATGGCCTATCTACTAACTCATGGAAAAAGTCCCGAAAATTCACATTTTTGACCCTAGACTTTATGGACCAATCTACGAGTCATAGAAACTTATTGAGTTTAGCCTTTTTTATTTATTTTGAGGTAACCATGGGTCTATCATTCACACCACTTAGTCAGATATTTTAGAGGCTTCATAGACTAGATTGTTGAATAGTGATTAGACGTTATTATTGACTAGTTCTTTCACACTAGTCTTACTTAGTTGGCATTTTTGGCCTTTGGCCTTTGATTTTTAGTTTATCCTTACTTTTCAATTGAGTATTCTTATTCATTGATGCCTTCCACTATTAGAATGTGATTGAATGAATGTAATGAGGCTAGCTGATTCGCTTGGGGGCTAGTGTAATGACCCGAACATTGTACGACCTCATTGGAGATAAAGATTTTGGTTTCAGAAGGTTTTAGACCAAGGTAGCATTCCATGGGAGCCCTCACGGTCTGTGTGAGGTCACACGGCTGTGTAGAGCCTCCTTGTAGTAACCCTTGGCATCATGTTAGATGTTTGTCCCTTGGCGTGGAGTTTCAAGCTTAGGCACACCACACTTAGATCCCACATGCACCGTGTTACACTTCATGGACCATGTGGAGAGCTTTGTGGTGGCCTTAAGCTTGGAATCCTACTATTTAGGACAATCTATGGGCCGTGAGGCCCCCCATATGGATTTCAGAGTGTAATATTTCTTTGTATGAAATTATCATCTCGTGACTTCGTCGTGAGATTTTTCTAAGGAGGGGGACACAGTTGGGTACACGGACCATGTAACTTCAGATGGCTCATGTTACCCTCCATATAGATGATTTCATCAATGTTTTTTCTGAGTGTGAGATTACCGTTCCGAACCTTCATCAGATAAGCTTTTTCTAAGTGTGGGTTAAGACTTGCCCAGTCAATGTAGTGCCACATGGACCGTATACCCTCTCTTTTTTTTGAGATGAAAATATTCATTTTTCCAACTCGTTTCATTAATAGTGTTTTCGTAAATGCGTTTTATTCTAAAGGTCTTTTGTGACTTCCTATGCTACCTAAAGACTTCCTAATGACCTAAACTATATTCCTACCATTTAAATTCATTCTTCACATTTTGAAAACTCTCTCAAGCCTCTTTCAAAGAACTCTTGTAGGGTCTAAACTTGAGAATCAATGAAAGCTCATTCTTCTTTAAATTTCTCTTGAAACTTCTTCAATTGTCAAGGTATCTGGGTTTTCATTCTTGGTCCCTTTCAACTAAGAAGACCCAAACTCTTTTAAAGTTATTTTCATGAATTTTAGCTTACTTTAGATATGTTTTTTCAATATTATGATTAAATTGGGCTATGTTTATTTAATGATTTTAAGTTGACTAAAGCCCTATAATGATGGTTTACATTAAAATTATGAAATTGTGAATGTGCATGTCCCCTTCAAAGCTTGATTTTTGCATGGGTAATCTATAATATGTTTTAAATGTGAATTATACTTATGTCTTTACTTAGATTCTATAATGTATTGTTAATTATAGATTTAATCTCCTTTACCCATGCTATACTCACATTAATCATAGCATATGCATTCATGCTCATGGGTTTTATGGGAATTATGAAGTGGGTTAAACCCAATTATGTTTATGTAAATGATTTTAACAAGTTATTGGTTATGATAAGAATGTTCTCACATAAATGTCTATTGTTATTGGATCTTTGAGTATACTGGATACTTGCACCATATTGTCATGAGCATGAGATATTCCTATGCATTAGTGTCATGATTATGAATTGTAGTTTGGCTTTTGAGCCTAAATATGCATTGAAAAGATTTGTAATGACTGTTACCTCTTTTGAAAGAATATATATGTATCAGTATTCTCGTGGGATGCCTTGACTTAGCACCGATGGATTAGGGATGTTAGGGCTATCCCTAAGGGCCCTTTCCCTTTTCTTGAACTATGTGCTAGCATAGGAATAGAAGCCATTAC
Organism: Solanum clarkiae; assembly: GCA_011800125.2. Lineage (NCBI taxonomy): Eukaryota > Viridiplantae > Streptophyta > Magnoliopsida > Solanales > Solanaceae > Solanum > Solanum clarkiae. The sequence goes on along the minus strand of JAABOM020082734.1, from coordinate 19,538 downwards.
CGAAATGATCGGGTCGTAAGCAATGGTTATACATTGATATTTTATGATATGATATGCTAATGTAAATCCTTCTGAAATGATATGTTCGTAAGAAAGGTGAACATCCACCAAAATGACGTGGTTCATAAGTTGTAATTTAGATTACCCTTGGCAAGTAATCTTCTCCGACTAATAGGATGTCTTTATTTGACTAATTCGTATTATAGCTCACATGGGTTTGATTTGTTGGTTATAGTCCATCACCACTATCTATGAGCATTTGTGCATTTCATGCATCATTAGTTTCATCGCATATGATATACTACCCTTCTTTGATATATGACTTTTTTTTGTATTATGTGCCCATGTCATCGAACATCGAAATGCAGGTTTGGTAAGTCATAAGCATTGCATGCCCACATACTTAGTACATTCAAACGTACTAACAGATATATTTTCTTACATGATCTCACCATGTAGGGACTAAGGAGTACATTTATCCACCGTACGATGTCTAACTCGTATCTCAATTTTGCTTGTGTGATGAGTCTTATCTTCCAAGGACAAACCACCATCCCATTACCTATGATTCTTTACGTATTTTATTCACTTTGAGGTGTGAGTCCAGGGTATATCATAGCCCACAACCCATCTTATGAATAAAGGCATTATTGGACATCTTGTAAACTCCTTTATGATTATATGCTATGTGTTATGATTGGAGAATTGTTTTATGGCTTTGGCTACCTATTGTTTACTATTATGTGGTTTGGTTATGAGCTTTGTGATATGATTATTTATATGAAGCGGGAGATCCTAAGTCCCAAACTTCCCCCATAAAGTGATTCATACTTACCCACCCTTTAGTATTTATGTGCACGTGCTTTGTCAATTCTTGTTACTCCCATTCCCCATGACGTCTCCATAGTGTGAGTGCATTTCTTCCATCCCTTAGAATTATGTGTTTACTATTCGAATATGCTTCTGAACCGATGATGTGTATATGGATACTATGAGGCTTGTTAGGGGACTCTCGGGTTCCTATTTTCCATGTTACTCATAGACCCTAGGATCGATGATAATCTTGGTATCAGAGCACTAGGTTTGTAAATGATCCTTGGAGCCCAATATGTCATGTTAAGTAGAGTCTTATTCATGGGTATTAAGTTCACCATGCCTATGAGTGGGATACTATGAAGACATTTAAGGAATTGCCTCCTTTCTGCATATTGTATGCCATGCTATGGTTTATATATTTTGTTTCCTTATCTTGATGGTCTTATTGCGCCATTGCAGAAGATGCCTCGAGGAAGACCCCACCTACCAAGATTGGCCCCGGCTAGTGAGGGTCAAGCACCTCAAGGGACTATAGATAAGCCTATCTCTAATGGTTAATTCTGTATAGTCTTTGTTATGCTTGCCCAGGTGGTGACATCTTAGACCAGGTATGCTAAACTTCCACAAGATCCCACTCCAGCTTCTAGGGTGAGGTATTTCACCTGGATGAATCCTCCAAAGTTTTATGGCTGATATACTGCCATACAACACTTTTGATGATTAAAACTTAGGATTTTGTATGTTCTCAATGCAACTTTAGTTGTTTGTATGTGTTTTTGTGTTTAGATTTGCAAGATTACAAGTTGGCCATGATTTGGGGAAATATTGCAGAAGTTGCTGGTTTTTGCTGTTATAATAGACCTTATACTAGTCGTCGAGCATTCTACGAGTCATAAAGGTATTTTTTGAGGAATTCTAGTTAGGCATTATTTGCTAAAGCTGAAATCCACGAACATGCAGACGAGTGGTGGAGCAATTTACGATTTGTAGACTACCTTTCATGCCCTGAGGATCAGAGAAGTGGACTTGTAGGAAATTCATCAGAGAAAACTCCCTTTATGAGTCGTAAACCACTATATGAGTCATGAAGTGGTGTCATAGAGGGTAATTCCAAAATTACAGTAGCTGATCACGAGACCTCGAGTACTAGCCGTAGAAGACACTACGAGTCGTAGAGTGCTTTTGTGGAGTTTGTAGACCAGTTTTCCTAATTTGTTTAAGAATTGCTTTTAATTATTATAAATAAGTTTTTTTATGTCATTTTTAGATGTTCTGGTCAGTTCACATGAGTTTTTAGTTAGGTTTTTGTGCTCAGAGAAGTCAATATTTTTAGAGAGAAAATTATGCGAGAGTCTTCCATACACTTGCGCTTTCGTACAATCTTCAAGCTTGTGTTATTCATTACTTTGGATTTGCTTGATCTTGATTCAATTGTGTCAGTGTTTACTTGTATTTTCTCAATTCATAATCTCTTCAACTTCACATAGCATGAGTAGCTAAATCCACAATGAGGGTTGTGGGAACCATGAAGAACTAACAAAGTAAAACCAGATTATTCACAATTCTTGGAAGATGTATATGCATGTATTAATTAACACTCTTCGTTTTGCATTTTTTTTATGGTGACCAACATTAGAATCCACCTAGTGTTACTAACTGGACCAAGGTAGTAATGAATAGGAAAAAAGATTAATTAATAAGATTCGATTGATGTGTCTCGTCTAATCAACCAAAATGGGCCAAGGGAAGGTTGTACTAGGACTTATAGGTAATGGTTGGTAATGCACACTATGGAGATAGGCCAAGTCGCATAGTGAAATTTGCCTCTCAACTTTGACTAAAGGGCTTGGTGAACTTAAATTACCATCCTGTATACTGTGCACTAGACAAAAATTAGGTTATCCGGAGATACTGAGTTGGGGAATCATGGGGAACACAATAGCTCTATTGATTTTTCTCTCGTGATAGTTAGTTAATTTATTTTTCTCAATGATTATTGCAAAACTTCCCCCACATTGGGGAATTGAGTAAGTTAACTAGTCAGATTACATTTTGGTAAATTTGTCTTGAGTCTACGTATTTCCTTTTGGTTTGGCCCTAACCTTGGTTAGGTTCTATTTCTTGGCAGTGACATCTTTATCCTCTAAAAAAGAGGAGGAACTTTGGCGACATCAAGATTTGGTGCCATTGCTAGAGATCAAACCCGGGTCACCCACATGATAGGCGGGAATACTTACCACTATACTAGGTTGAGCCAATTCAATGAGTTTGATGAATTTCGATTGAAAGCATATGAGAGCTCAATCTTGTATATACAAAGAATAAAGCTGTAGCATGACCACCTCATAGAGAATCATCAATTCACACCAGGGGACTTGGTGCTGCTATATAATTCAAGAGAGAAGTTGTTCCCTGGGAAGCTCAAGTCCAGATGGTTGGGACCCTTTTGAGTGGCATGTGTCTTCGATCATAAGACCATTGAATTAGAGAGATGAAATGGAAGAACCTTCAAAGTAAATGGCCAAAATGTCAAGCCATATCTTGGAAATGTGGAAAACATCAAGACAGTCGAGGAATGGGATCTTAAGGAAGTCTGAGTACCCAAGCTATCTGTGTCGTGTTTCGACAATAAATCAGGCGCTGATTGGGAGGCAATTCAAGGTGGACCCTAGTGCTTAGGTGCCTAGGTATGTGCTTTTTGACCCCTTATGTTTTACTTTTGATTGATTTTGTGCATTGGGGACAATGCACATCTTTCTCGATGGGGTATGGCTAGTTATAGGCCTCAGTGAAGTCTGAGTAGCTTGTGGTTCATAACTACCCCAATTCTTGATGCCGAGGTTTTCTTGCTTGTGTTCTTTTTCCCTATGGATATTTATTTTCTGTTGAACCAGCACGTTTAGGATGTTTAGATAATATTTATTGCATATAGTACCAATACTTGTGGCATATAATATGTTTTTATGTTTTGCTTGGAAAATGATACCTACCATAAATTGTGATTAGTAGTTAGATAGTAATCATGCATGTTTAGGTGTTTGACAATATCTGTTCTGATAAGTAAGGGTACACTGAGATAGAAAACATGATCGGTGAGTCTTTTGTTGATAATGCATGTTATGCCATAAGAGTGTGAGATTATTTTGCTAGATTCATGTATTTTGTGCTAATTCAGAACTTGCCATGTTACTCTAAGTTAGATTGCAGATTAAATAGATTAGGAAAGGATCTTAGACCATAGTTCTTAAATAGTCCACTTTATCCTAAAAATAACGAACCAAATTGATATTATATCCCTTATTCGAATATTTGAGGCTAACTAGTGAAGTTCAAAATTTGGCCCTAGTCTATCCTTGAACATTGTGTACCTTGACTAAGGTAAAAAGCCTAAGTTGAGGGTGGTTACCAAAAGTGGCCCTCGTTCGGAGGATGGATAGTGTGAACCTCAACACAAGCTAAAAGCCCAAGTTGGTGGCTAGTGTAGGGGTAAAACACAAAAATGAGAAAGGTGAGTTAGGAATATAAAGAAAAAGGTAAAAGCATGTAGTGGGTACAAGAAAAATGAAATATGCCTTAGATGTGAGCTAAAAAGCAAAATGAAGTGTAAAAATAAGGCAAAAAGGCTGAAAATTGAAAAAACAACACCCAAAAAAGCTTGAAAAAAAGGAAAAATGGAGAATAAGGTGAAAATAGATAGGTTGGTGGGGAAAAAGTGTAGAAAAATACAGTTTTAAGAAGGATCTTTAGTCACTATTTTCCAAAATATCATACCAAAGCCCTCTGAGCCTAAGTTACCAGCCAAGTAAGTCCTAGAGTGATCCTAGTCCAGCTATAGAAGGTTTGAGTCATGAGTATAGGGGAAAGCCTATTGTATTAGTCATCATGCATGAATATCTTTTGTGAGGGTGAGTGTTTTTATACAGTCCCAAGGTTAAACATGAAATCATCATTGAGCGATAGATATAGGACTTTTTTCTGTGAGGGCACTTGCATTGTACTATTAGTATTTGACTTGTTCAGTGATTGTACACTATTGATAATCCCTTGCTCGTCACAGTTGTGTTGTCACATGCACCAATTTGCGTTGGATTGCTAAATGGCTATCTGATCCTATTTTGTGAAGTTGGTGTGGGTATCTGAGTCTGAGATGTATGTGTGTAAGAAATACGAGTCATAGAGTGCTTTCGTAGAGTCTGCCAACCAGTTTTCCTGATTTGTTTAGAACTTGTTTTTAATTATTGTAAATAGGTTTTCTTAGGTTATTTTTCAGAAGTTTTGGTCAATTCACGTGAGTTTTAAGTAGCTTAGGTTTTTCTACTCAGAGAACTCAATATTCTTAGAGAGAAAATTGTGAGAGTTTTTGAAACACTTGTGCTTTAATACAATCCTCAAGCTTGTGATTTTCGTTAACTTTGGATTTCCTTGATCTTAATTAAATTATATAAGTATTTAATTATATTTTCTCAATTCACAATCTCTTTATCTACACATAGCATGAGTAGCTAAATCCACAACAAGAGTTGTAGGAACCTTAAAGAACTAACACAGTAAAATCAGATAATTCAAATTTTTAGAAGGTATATATGCATGTATTAATTAACTATCTTCGTTTTTCATGTTTTTTTATAGTGGTCAATATTAGATCCCGCCTAGTGTTACTGACTGGACTTAGGTATTAATGAATAGAAAAAGAGATTAATTAATAGGATCGATTGATGGATTCTCATCTAATCAATTAAACTAGGAGAAGGGGAGGTTGTATTAGGACTTATAGGTAATGGTTAGTAATACACAGTACTGAGATGGGCCAAGTCGTATAGTGAAATTCGCCTCTCACCTTTGACCAAAGGGATTGGTGAACTTAAATTACCGTCCTCCATGCTTTACACTAGATAAAAATTAAGTTATCAGTGATACTAAGTTGGGGAATCATGGGGAACACAATACCCTAGTTGCTCTCCTCTATTGATTTTTCTGTCGTGATAGTTAATTTATTTTTTCTTATTTATTATTGCAAAACTCTCCTTTAGGGAATTGAGTCGGTTAACTACTCGGATTGCATTTCGATGAATTTGTCTTTAGTCTATGTATTCCTTATGGGTTCGACCCCAACTTTGGTTAAGTTCTATTTCTTGACAACAACTTCTTTATCATCTAAAATAAAGGCGTAACTTGGGTGACATCAATGGGTCAAAGGATGATGGGGATGCTCAAGATTTCATTGATGAGCTCACCAGGGTGTTAAATGTTATGGGTGTCTCTTCTGAGAAGAAAGTTGAATTTGCTTCCTATCAGTTGAAGGATGTCACTCAAGTATGGTACACCCAATGGTCTATGGAGAGGGTTTATGGTAATGTTGTCAGTTGGGAGGAGTTCAAGCTTGCCTTTCTGGATCATTTCTTTCCATTTTAGCTTAGGGAAGTCAAGATGACCGAATTTATCAATCTCAAGCAAGGGGGTATGAGTGAGAGGGATTATGCCCCTAAGTTCACTCAGCTCTCCAAGTATGCTCTGACACTTCCCAAAGCGAGCAGGAGCATATATATCATTTGAGGTTGGTCCTTCAAACCTTAAGGAAGAAGAAGTTGTATACCAAGTTTATCACATGTGAGTTTTGGTTAGTGAAGTGGCTTTTCTCACTCATGTGGTGTCCAGTGACGGTATTAAGGTTGACCCAAAGAAGACTGAGGCTGTGAAGAGTTTTGGCTAGACTATTGACTCCTTCGGATATTTAGAGTTTTCTTGGGTAGGCTGGTTATTTTAGGAGGTTTATTAAAGGGTTCTTATCTATTTCATCTCCATTAATTATGTTGACCCAAAAGAAAGTTAAATTTGTGTGATTGAATGAATTTGAGAGAAGTTTTTAGAGTTTGAAGGATCGACTTACATCGGCTGCTATTTGACTTTACCAAATGACTTAGATGGGTTTGTGGTATATTGTAATGCTTTGCAGATTAGGTTGGGTTGTGTACTCACGTGACATGGTAAGGTGATAGCATATGCATCAAGGCAATTGAAGGTACATGAGTACAATTAACTGACTTATGACCTTGAGTTAGTGGTGGTGGTATTTACCTTGAAAATTTGGAGACACTCTTTGTATGGGGTGTATGTTTATGTTTTCACTAATCATAAGAGTTTGCAATATGTGTTCACCCAAAGGGATCTTAACTTGAGGCAAAGCAGATGGTTGGAACTTCTAAAGGACTACGACATGAGTGTTCAATATCATCTCGGCAAGGCCAATGTTGTAGCTAATACTCTTAGTAGGTTATCTATTGAAAGTGTGGCTCATGTTGAGGAGGATAAGGAGTTGGCAAGGGATGTTCACCTACTAGCTAGGTTGGGTGTTAGATTGGCTGACTCTAATGATGGTGGTATTCATATACAAAGTGGGGCCGAATCTTTAGTGGTTGTTGATGTAAAGGCTAAGCAAGACCTAGATCCATCATTGGTTGAATTGAAGAAGTTGTTGCTGAAAAGAAAATAGAGGTGTTCGCCCAAGGGGGAGATGGTGTGCTTTGGTATCAAGATCAATTATGTGTTCCGGATGTGAATGATCTTTGGAAGTTAATCATGAGTGAAGCCCACAACTCTCATTACTTTATTCATTGGGGATTGTCATGACCTAAGCCTAGGGCCTAGATGTGACACGGTGAAAGGGGAACCCGAAGGAATCCCAAATAAGCCTCTTAGCATATCATTACACATCCTTGATCGCGGAAGCAACTATACATCAACAATAGATAGAAAAAGGAAAAATATGGGGCTAAGGAACACCTTTGATACCATAGAAGCACAACAAGCCGATAGTATAGCATTAACATGTCATAAGATTCCAACAACACATCTAATACATAGATAGAAGTGGAGATGAAGACAATCTCCGCGCTGACCCATAAGTTTCCAACATAAGAAGAGTCAATGCATAGCATAAATCAAGAGATGTATGTCCTCGGAGTTGACGACTCACCAACTTACTTGAGAGAAATTGTACTAGCCGCGTGGAGGAGGAGGATGATCAAGTGGGGCTCCGACTCCTACATGGTAACATCATGTAGGCATAAAGTATGCGTTAATATGTTTGAATATACTAAGTATGTAGGATGCAATATAAAAAGAGATAGGCAACATAGGCAAAATGCAATTGCATAAGCAATGAATAGCATAATAACAATATGACATGTATGAATGATGCTTAAAGTAAAACATGCTTATATCTAACATATTATATGTGTACGAAGAGACCAGCATCATAAACCAAGCAAACTTAGTACATGGAATCCAAGGTAGACCACCCCTTGGAAGTGATTGAGGAATCAACCCCTTAATTGGTTGACGACATGATTACCCCCATCCCAAGTGATTAAGGAATCAACCCCCCAATTGGTTGACAACATGACCACCCCTATCCCAAGCAATTGAGGATTCAAAAGTGAAATCTTGCAAGAAAACTTGAAGTAAATCAACCCACCAACATTTGGTAATACCCTCATGCAATATACATTGAAACCCTTCATCAAATCTCAAAGTAAATCATATATTCATAGGCCAAAACATGTTTAAACAATCACACTTTAATGAAACCCCAACATAGTTCAGAGTCAAATTCATAATAAGTAAGACCCATAAGTAAATCAACTTAGAAACATATAATCTATGTAAAAAGGAATGTTGGTCACTATGGGTGAAAGGACCCAGTGGTTGAAGCCCACATAGTTCAACTTTGGAGTATTCCTTGATGAAGATTGAGATGAGAACTTGAAGCTTGAGTGAATTTCTTAAGATCCAGAATGAGATTTGTTACTTAAATTTTGAGTGAAATATTTGTCTAAGTGTTTGAGAGAGTATTGGGGAATGTATTGAATGATATGAGGTTATAAAATGAATAAGTATAGGTGTTTTTACACATAAGAAGGCTTAGGCCCAAGACCTCAAAACCTTAGGCTGAGATAAAAAAACTGGCAACAAAATACACTGCTCCGCGGCAGGTCTGCATCGTGGAGCAGTCATGAACTGCTACTTGAATTGCAAAATTCGCAAAATCTATTTTTCACTACGGGTCCCCTAAAATTTGGGTTGTACCTGCTTCCCATCCAATTTTCCCCCTGAACGAGAATATGAAGTTAGAGTTTTGATATCACACACTGATTTAGTGATATAAGGAAACTACGATTATGAGCATTTTTGAGGCACATTTTCGGGCACTTTTCGAGGTCGTTTCAATATCTCCCCCTTGGGAACATTCGTTCATGAGTGTCAAAGAACTGTATATTAAAGAAGTAAGCAAGATAATTTCATCCTACAGAAGAATGCAACAATGCACTTAAACATCATTTTTGAAAACCTTAACATAATTGGCAAAATCACCATGAATCTATCAATTTAAACTTGAATGCATGCAAATGACATGAGGGATGGAACTTAAGGCTTGAAATCACATAGGGGACTTAGATTAGTACTTTAGGATTGAGTAGAATGGAAGAGATAAGAATATCACTTTTGTATGTGTGCCTTGGCTTCCTATGTAGCATTCTCAACTTGTTGATCTTGCTAAAGAACCTTGACAGAAGCAATATTATTATTCCTCAACCTCTTCCCATGTCTATCCAAAATTTCTACCAAAACCTCTTCATAAGTTAAATTGTCTTCAACAACACCTACAACATCAACAGGCACAATAGAGCTAAGGCCACCTACACACTTCGTCAACATAGACACATGGAAGACCGGATAAACCAAGTTCATTTCACTAGGAAACTCCAACTCCTAGGACACCTTACCAAGATTACTCAACACCCTATAAGGACCCACAAATCTTGGACCAAATTTACTGTTCTTACCAAAACAAACCACACCCTTCATGGCTAAAACATTCAAGGAGACTCAATCACCAACTCTAAATTCAAGATCCCTTCTCCTCACATAAGCATAGGACTTTTGATGACTTTGGGATGTTTTCAACTTTTCGCTAATCAACCGTACCTTCTCCATATGCTCCATGACCAGATACGGTCCCAACAGAGCCATTTCCTGACCTCAAACCATCCAACCGGGGACCTACAATGTCTACCATAGAGAGTTGCAAAAGGAGTCATACCAATGCTAGAATGATAGCTATTATTATAAGCAAATTCAATCAATGTAAGGTGACCATCCTAACTACTCTTAAACTCCAAAATACAAGCTCTAAGCATATCCTCAATAGTTTGGATAAGTCTTTCGGCTTGGCCATCCGTTTGAGGGTGAAAGGTCGTACTAAGCTTAACCTTGGAACTAAGACCACTTTGGAAGAACCTCCAAAAGTGAGAAGTGAATTGAGCACCACGATCCAACATGATAGATAAGGGCACCCCATGCAATCTGAAAAATTGATGAACGTACAACTTAGCATATTCTTTGACACCATATGTTGTCTTAACCCGTAGGAAATGAGCCGACATTGCCATTCTATCAACTACAACCTAAATAGAATAAAAATCCTTTTTAGTCTAAGGAAACCCAACCATAAAAACCATATTGATTCCCTCCCACTTCCAAGTTGGAAACTATATGTCATAGGTTAATGAAACGACCCAAAAAGTGCCCGAAAATGTGCCTTGAAAATGCCCATAATCATAATTTTTCTATATCACAAAATATGTGCGCAATATCAGAATTTTGACTTCATATTCATGTTCAGGGAATCGAAATTAGGAGGAAAAGGGTCTGACCCCAATTTAAAAGCGAAAGATTAGAAATTATGAATTTTCAAAGTGCGACTCCCACTAAGCAAAGCACGCCACTTCCGCAACGCACCTTAGTGTATTATTGAGTCTTTTTTTTCTAAGTCGGGCCAAGATTTTTAATTCTTGGGCGTAAGTGTTCCCAAATAAGTTTTTACCTGTACTTAGTAATATATCACCCTCATATCATTTGAAATATTCCCCAATACTTACTCAAATATTTAGCCATATTGTTCACTCCCAAATTCAAGTCTCAAAACCCTTACCCGGAATTAAGGATTTTCTTCAAGCTTCAAGCCTCCATTTTCAATCTTCATAAGCTTCTTCAAAGCTAAGGTATGTTCATTTCAACCATTAGCTCCTTTCACCCATGGTGCCCTAGCCTCCTTTCTACTCAATTTGCATAATTTAAAATTGATTTTTCAATTAGGTTTTATAAAATTGTGACTATTTTTCTATGTTTTGAGCTATAAATCATGGCTCTATTTTAAGAATTGATGAGGAGTTTTGATTTATATTGCTTAAGGGTATTTTAAGGTGTTGATTGATGGTTTTTCAATAGATTTTCTTGCATGATTTCATCTCTATATTTCATGGTTTTATACTTGCATTACATACCCTCTAAGTGTTTGATAAAATACACGGATGTGGTTTCTTAAGGAATTGAAGGTACAAAGCCTGAGATATGATATGATTGATGTTATCATTATGAAATGATCTTACGTATATGATATGATATATAAAAAGTGTTGCATTAGAGCATGCCCGATTCAGGGGGACTAAGAGCCTGGATAACCTTGTAGGGGGGTGTACCTTGATAACTGATGTGGGGGTTTGTACTCATTAACCATGTGAGGGATTTTACTCCGCCACTAGGGTTATAAGGTTAAATTATTATCAACCATGTGAGGGGTTAGTACTACACCACCAGGGTGATGGGGTGAGACCATCATCAACCAACCAAGGGGTTTGTACTTTAGAAATCTAGTATGGTCTCTTCTACACATATGATATCCTATATGAGCATGAGTTACTTGAGCATATTTTATTTATGCATTGATCATACATGTCATGTTGTTATATTACGCCTATTATTTATTGATAAGCATTTTGATTATAATGTATATCTCTTACTGCATTGCATCCTATATACTTAGTACATCCAAATGTACTAATGTATACTCATGCATACAAGATATCACCATGTAGGAACCAGAGCCCAAGTTGATTCTCCTCCTCCTCCAAGTGGCTTTTTCGTTACTACTCAAGCTACTTGGTGAATCCTGCATTTTGGGGACCTTAGTCTATGTTTTTGTCGTTATGTATTGAGACACTCTTCTTTATTTTCTATTTTAACTATGAGTGTGAGCTCGATTACTTTGTCCTAGCCCCCGCTCTTATCTATGTATTAGAGGTATTTGTTGGACATGTTATGTACCTATGATATGAGCTTTGACTCCTTGTCACTTGATTATGATGTTATGCAAGCTCTCTCCTAGTCCCCTTTCCCCTATTCTTACTCTTTTTGTCCTTTATATGCTTCCGTGACCAATGATGTGTAATATTAAGTTAAGATCTTGTTTGGGGTTCCTTCGGGTTCCCCATTCATTGTGTCACGTCTAGGCACTAGGCTTGGATCATTACAAACTTGATATCAAAGCACTTTGTTGATAGATCCTCGGATTCGAATACACCGCGTCTATTAGAGTTATATTCATAGTTGTGAAGCATGCCATGACTATGAATAGGAGGCTATGAGATATTTTAGGAAATGTGTCCCGTCTTCATGGCCTAAGTTGTGCTATAGAGTTATGGTAAGTTTTTTCCCCTGACGATTGTTCTTTGTTATGCTAGAAGAAAAAGGGCCCAAACTCCCGAGGAGCAAACTACAAACAGTGAGCTCTGGGATGCTCTCACTATGCTTTCCCAAGTTGTGGCCAACCAAGTCAACCAAGGGGCCCAAGCCCCTCAGCTACTACCTCGGGAGCTAGGGTAAGGTACTTCATGAGAATGAATCCTCTAGTGTTTTATGGGTCAAAGGTGGATGAAGATCCATAAGAGTTCGTTGATGAGGTCTACAAGATCTTGAATATCATAGATTTGGGTTGAATGAAAAGCTTGAGTTGGCGGCATACTAACTCCAATGGGTAGCCCAAATATGGTATGACCAATGGAAGGGGGAGAAGGGAAATGGCAATGTAGTGCTTTGGGAGGAGTTCAAATTGGCTTTCCTTAATCGGTTCTTCCCTTTTGAGCTTAGGGAGGCTAAATTGGTGGAGTTTATGAACTTGAAATAAGGTTCCATGAGCGTGAAGGAGTATGCCCTCAAATTCAACGATCTTTCAAAGTATTCTCCTCATTTGGTGGCTAATCATAGATCTAGGATGAATAAGTTCGTGATGGGGATTTTTAACTTGGTGAGTGAAGAATGTCATTCTGCTATGCTAATTAGTGACATAGACTTGTCTCGGTTGATGACCTATACCGAGAAAATATAAGAGTAGATATTGAGGATAAGAAGGGGGCATGAGGCCAAGAGGGCCTAATTTGAGGGTAAATTTCAAAAGGTTGCTAGATTTCGTGAAGGCCAAGGGTCTTCTCATGCTACTAATAGGGGGTTTATCAATGACTTCCCTAGGCATCAAGGTGTTGGTGGTGTGGTTTCTATTGATGTGTACCCTAAATATGGAAGGAGTCATGGAGGCCCATGTTTGAAAGGTTCTAATGCATGCTTCGAATGTGGAACTTGGTCACAAGAAGATGGATTGTCCAAGAAACTGTGGCAAGGGTTGGGGTGCAAATGTGGTCCCATTGGGTAGGGGTGGTCTTCATGGTGGTGCCCCAAGGTACAATCGATTTTATGCTCTACATAGGAGGCAAGGGGTTGGTGAGGTTCCCAACGTTGTTACCAGTATATTGAGAATCTTTGACCTTGATGTATACGTTTTGATTGATTTGGGTGCCAATCTTCCCTTTGTTACCCCTTTTGTTGCTAAAAAGTTCTATGTTGACCCCGAGTTGTTGCATGAGTCATATGAAGTGTCTACACCTATTGGTGCCTCTATTGTTGCTAGGAAAGTTTATAGAAGTTATCGTATTTGCATTTTGCATAAGTTGTTGCCTTTGTGATCTTGTTGAATTAGACATGGTTGATTTTGATGTCATTCTTGGGATGGATTGGTTGCATGCCTACTATACTTCTATTGATTGTAGAACCTGTAGGGTCAAATTTCGATTTTCAAATGAACCCATCCTTGAGTGGGAAAGTCAAGATGTGTTGGTCAAGGGTAGGTTCATTTCTTGCATTAAATCCCGTAAGTTGATCTCTAATGGATATCCTTACTATCTTGTAAGGGTTAGGGATGTGGAGTCTAAAGTCCTTCCTATACAGTCAGTTCCGGTTGTAAATGAGTTTCTTGATGTCTTACCAAATGACCTTCCCGGTATTCCTCCGGAAAGAGATACAGATTTTGACATAAATCTCCCTCTTGATACTCAACCTATTTCTATTCCCCCTTACCATATGGCTTCAGCGTAGTTGAAGGAGTTAAAGGAACAATTGAAAGATTTGTTGGAAAAAAGATTTATTAGGACTAGTAAATCACCTTAGGTTGCTCTGGTGTTGTTTGTGAATAAGAAGGATGAGTCCCTTAGAATAAGCATTGACTACCGATAACTCAATAGGGTCACCATCAAGAATAGATATCCTCTTCCAAGAATTGATTATTTCTTTGACCAATTGCAAAGGTCTAGCTTTTTCTCTAATATTGATCTTCATTCCGAGCATCACCAAGTAAGGATGAGGGAGTGTGATATTCCTAATCGGCCTTTCAAACTAGATATTGGCATCATGAGTTTGTGATGATGTCGTGTGGGTTGACCAATGCACCTACAATCTTCACGGACCTAATGAATAGGGTCTTCGAACCTTACCTTGATTCCTTTGTTATGGTTTCCATTGATGATATTTTGACCTATTCACATAGTAGGGAGGAGCATATAGGGCATTTGAGGGTTGTGTTGCAAAGATTGAGGGAAGAGAAATTGTGTGCTAAGTATGAAAAGTGTGAATTTTGGTTGAAGGATGTTGCATTCTTGGGTCATGTGGTGTCGGGGGATGGTATAAAGTGGATTCCAAGAAAACTGATGTGATAAGGAATTGGCCTAGACCATTGACCCCGTCGGATATTAGGAGTTTCTTGGGCCTAATGGGTTATTATAGAAGGTATGTAAATAGGTTCTCCTCCATTGCTTCCCCTATGACAAAATTGACTCAAAAGAAGGTTAAGTTTGTGTGGACTGATGAGTGTGAGAGGAGCTTTCAAACGTTGAAAGATAAGCTTGTGTCTGCCCATATATTGTCAGTATCAGATGGCCTTGAGGGATTTGTTGTGTATTGTGATGCTTCTAGAGTTGGTTTGGGTTGTGTGCTAATGCAAAATGGTAAGGTGATATCCTATACTTCTATGCAACTCAAGGTGCATGAAAGGAACTGCCCTACCCATGATCTAGAGTTAGTCGCGGTTTTGTTTGCGTTAAAGATTTGGCGTCACTACTTGTATGGGGTGCATGTTGATGTGTTCACCGATTATGAGAGCCTCCAATATGTCTTCACTCAAAAAGATCTCAACTTGAGGTGAAGAAGATGGTTAGAACTTCTTAAAGTCTATAATATAGGTGTGCATTATCATCTGGGTAAGGCAAATATTATGGTAGATGCTTTGAATAGGGTGTCTATGGGTAGCCTAGCTCATGTTAATGGTGGTGATAACAAAATGGCTACGGAGGTGCATCAATTGGCTAGAGTTAGGGTTAGGTTGGAAGAGGTTAGTGATGATGGTGTTGTTGTAGATGGGTCTAACTCTTCATTGGTTGATGAGGTGATGGAAAAACAAGATCTTGACTCCTCCTTACTTAAATTGAAGGCCTTAGTGAAAAAGGGCAAAGTAGAGATTTTCTCTCAAGGGGGAGATAGTGCCCTTAGGCACCAAGGTAGGTTGTGTGTGCCTTGTATTGATGGTTTGAGGGAGAAAATCCTTGATGAGGCCCACAATTCTTCTTATTCTATCCACCCTGGGTCCACCAAAATGTATAGGGACTTGAGGAATGTGTATTTGTAGGGACACATGAAGAGGGACATTGCCAAGTTCACTTCCCGTTGCTATAGTTGTCAACAATTCAAAGCCGAACAACCAAAACTAGGTGGTCTAACCCAAGACATAGAGTATCCTACTTGTAAGTTGGAGGTTATTAGTATGGATTTTATGGTTGGGTTGCCTAAGACTAGAAAAGGTTTCGATTCCATGTGCGTTGTGGTTGACATGATGACGAAACTGGCTCATTTTCTACCAGTTCAAACCACATATAGGGCTGAAGAGTATGCAAGGTTGTACATCCATGAGTTAGTAAGGTTACATGGGGTTCCTTTGTCCATCATATCGGATCGTGGTGCACTATTCACTTCACACTTTTGGAGGTCTTTTCAAGGAGGTCTTGGTACAAAAGTTCACCTTATTACGGCCTTTCACCCTCAAACAGATTGCCAAGACAAAAGAACCATTCAAACACATGAGGATATGCTTAGGGCTTATGTCTTGGAGACTAAAGGTACTTGCGATGATCATCTTTCGTATCATAGTTTTTCTACAACAACTATCACTCTAGCATTGGTATGGCTCCTTTTGAGGCTCTTTATGGAAGATGTTGTAGATCAGCGGTTGGTTGGTTTGAGGTTGGAGAGGTGGATTTATTGGGACCAAATCTGGTTATGGAGGCTCTTGAGAAGGTTAGGATGATTGGAGAAAGGTTGAAAACAGCCAAAAGTCATCAAAAATTCCATGCCGAAGTGAGAAGAAGAGACCTTAAATACAAAGTGTGTGATTAGGTAAATTTTGAAAGTTTCTCCAATGAAAGGTGTGGTTCGTTTTGGTATAAAAGGGAAGTTGAGTCCAAGATATGTTGGTCCTTATAAGGTGATGAAGAGGGTTGGCAAGGTAGCTTATCAGTTGAAGTTTCCTAGTGAAATGATTTTGGTTCATCCTGTGTTCCATGTCTCTATGTTGAGAAAATGTGTTGGTGATCATAATGCTATTATGCCTCTTAATATTTTGGGTGTTATTGAAGATAACTTGACATATGAGGAGGTTCCGGTTCATATTTTAAATAGGAAAGTAAAGAGATTGAGGAACAAGGAGGTGGCATCTGTTAAGGTCCTTTGAAGGAACCAACAAGTCGAAAGTGCTACATGGAGGCCAAAACTGACATGCAAAAGCGGTATCCTTATCTTTTCCACTCCACTCAAGCCTAAGGAACTAGTCTAAGTCCCCTATGTGACTTCAAGTCTTATATTTAAGCCCCTATGTCATTCCTATTCATTCATGTTTAAGTTGGCAAATTATGATGATTTTACAGTTATATTGAGATTTTAAAAATGTTGTTTTAAATTTAATGTTGCATTCTTGTTGGTACTGATTTGTTTATGACCATTCTTGTCTTGTGTGTCTCTTATACATTCGGGGATGAATATTCCCAAGGTATAGATATTGAAACGAACCCAAAAAGTACCCGAAAATGTGCCTCGGAATGCCAAAATATTTAATTTCCATATCTCTCAAAATCTATACACGATATCGAAAATCCGACTTCATATTCTTATTCAGGGGGTCGAAATTTGAAGTAAAAGGGTGTAATCCCAATTTAAGAGGGAAAGATAAGCAACTATGAATTTTCAAAGTGCGAATTCCAATAGGCAAAGTGCGTCGCATCCGCGAAACACCATAGTGTATTTTTGAGTTTGTTTTTCTTTTAAGTCGGTCCAAGACTTTAACTCTTAGGCCTAAGTGCTCATATGAGCTTTTACCTATACTTAGCCATATTTCACCCTCATAATATCCTAAACATTCCCTAATATTCACTCAAACACTTAGCCATATTTTTCACTCCCAAATTCAAGTCTCAAAAACCCTCATTCGGAACTAAGGATTTTCTTCAAGATTCAAGCCTCCACTTTCAATCTTCATCAAGAGCTTCTTCAAAGTTAAGGCATGTGGGTTTCAACCATTGGATCCTTTCATCCATGGTACCCTAAACTCCTTTCTACTCAATTTGCATGATTTAAAGTTGATTTTACAATTGGGTTTACTAGTATGAACATGTCTATAAACTATGTTAAAGCTATGTAAAGTTGTGACTGTTTTGCTATGTTTTGAGCTATAAATCTTCGATGTATTGTAAGATTGGATGAGGGGTTTTAATGCGTATTTCTTAAGGGTATTGCTAGGTGTTGATTGACAGTTTTACAATTGATTTTCTTGCATGATTTTATCTCTATATTTTATGATTTTATACTAGCATTACACACCCTCTAAGTGATTGATAAAATGTCCAGATACGGTTTCTTAAGGAATTGAAGGTCCAAAGCATGAAATATGATATGATTGATGTTATGATGATGAAATGAACTTATGCATATGATATAATCTATATAAAGTCTTGCATTCGACAATGCCTGATCTGGGGGACTAAGAGCTCGGGTAACCTTGTCGGGGGATTTGTACCTTGATAATTGAGGTGGGGGGTTTTACTCATTAGCCATATGAGGGGTTTGTAATTCGCCAACAGGGTGATAAGGTGAAATTATTATCAACCAAGTGAGAGGTTTGTACCATACTGCCAGGGTGATGGGATGAGACCATCATCAACCAACCAAGGGTTTTGTACTTTGGAAATCTAGTTTGGTCTCTTCTACATATATGATATCCTATATGAGCATGAGTTACTTAAGAATGCTTTACTTATTCATTGATCATACATTCTATGTTGTTATATTATGCCTATTGCCTATTGACAAGCATTTTGATTATAATGTCTATCTCTTTTTGCATTACATCCTACATACTTAGTACATTCAAACGTACTAATGCATACTCTTGTGTACATGATATCACCATGTAGGAACCGGAGCCCAAGTTGATCATCTTCCTCCTCCACATGCCTAGTTCGGTACTGCTCAGGGTAGTTGGTGAGTCCTCCACTTCAGGACTTTAGTCTATGTTTCTCTGATTATGTATTGAGATACTCTTCTTTATTTTCTATTTTGACTATGAGGGTGAGCCCAGTTGCTTTGTCTTGGCCCCCTCTCTTATCTATGTATTAGAGGTGTTTATTGGACATGTTATGTACCTATGATATGAGTGTTGACTCCTTGTCTCTTGATTATGATGTTATGCAAGCTCTCCCCTACTGCCTTTGCCCCTATTCTTACTCTTTCTGTCTTTTATACGCTTCTGCGACCAATGATGTGTCATGATAAGTTAAGAGGCTTGTTTGGGGTTCCTTCAGGATCCCCATTCTTTGTGTCATATCTAGGCACTAGCTTGGTCAGTGATAGTTAAGTCACTCGGACTTTGGCAACCGGATACAAATTTAGCAATGTCTTTCTTCATACCTCCCCACCAAAATACATCCTTCAATCTCTATACATATTTATAGAACCGAGGTGAATAGAATAGGAAGAATTATGAGTCTCATCAAGAATCTTCTCTCTCAAGCCATTAACACTAGGCACACATAACCCAGCTTGGTAAAAGCACTATCTCCCCCTTAGGAGAAAATCTCCACCTTGCCATCTTACACCAAGGCCTTCAATTCTAACAAGGTGGGGTCAAGATCTTGCTTTACTTTTACTTCATCAACCAATGAAGATTTTGAATCATCAACAACCACCATACCACCATCATAAACCTCTTCCAACCTAACACCCAATCTAGCCAACTGATAATCCTCTCTAACCACCTGTTTGCCCCCCATCATCAACATAAGAAAGAATACTCATAGACACCCTACTCAAAGCATCAGCCACAATATTAGCCTTACCGGGGTGGTAATACACTCTCATATCATAATCCTAAAGGAGGTCTAACCATCTTCTTTGTCTCGAGTTAAGGTCTGTGTGAGTGAGCACATATCTCACAATAGGGTTCCAACCCTCGCCTCGCT
>JAABOM020082724.1:0-75468 GCA_011800125.2 Solanum clarkiae | reverse complement strand
AGTACAGGATATTCAGCTGCTGTCATTGAGTCCCAGGCTGCTTCGAGGCTTTGTGTACATCTAGAGTCTATGTTTATATTGTATGGTTTGTTGAGGCGGGGCCTATCCCGACCCTTTTCAGATGTTTTATCTTCATTTGGAGGCTTTGTAGACTATGTAAAGTAAAAGTAAAGTCATGGCTCATACTTTAGATACTGTGGCCCCAATGGCCTAGTCGTATGCATTTCCTTTGGCTTATTATTATTTGTTTATCTATTTTAAGGCATTCTAAAGATAGAAACGTACAGTAAAGGCATAGTTACAGATTGGTTCTCCTGGGCCTTATCGACAACGGGTGCCGGTCCGCCCTACGGGACTTCGGGGCGTGACAGTATGAGTCCACCTATACGAGTCGTAGTGAAACTTATGAGTCGTAGGATGGCCTCATAAGGGTGACCTCCACTTAGCAGATTTTTGAATTTTTGGTCTATCATTATTGCTACGACATACCCTAAGACTTGTATCTTGGGCTACGACTCATAAGTGTGCTCGTATGTCATAAGCTTCAGCAAAATCTGCAACTTTTCTTCAAAATAATGCCAACCTAACTTTTCTGCAAGAAAAATACAAAAACGTACAAAAATCATAAAAAGTCACATTAATAACTCAGAAAATCCCTTGATTTAGGCATCAAATATGCTGTATTTTGACGGCACATCAATCCCTAGAATGGAGGACTCACCAATAAGCTTGAGAGACAATCGTACTAGTCACGTAAAGGGGGAGGATGATCAAGTGGTGCTCTGGTTCCTACATGGTGACATCATGTAGGCATAGAGTATGTGTAAGTACGTTTGAATGCACTAAGTATGTAGGACGCAATGCAACAATAGATAGACATCATAGGCAAAATGCTTAATAATATTCAATAGATAGCATAATAGCAAGATGACATGTATGAATGATACTTGAAGTAAAGTCATGCCTATAAAGAACATAATACATATGTAGCAAGTGACCATCAATATAGAAAATCCATGGCCTACCACCTCCTTGGAGAGGTGATTGATGTACAAACCCCTCAAAATGGTTAATGATTTACCAACCCCTCAATATGGTTACCCGAGCCCACCAACTGCCAAGCTAGAGACGAAGGTATAAACCCCTCAATGTGGTTAGTAAGGTACCAATCCCTCAATATGGTTATAATGGCAAACTACCCCCCGTACTAGGCAACCAAGGTACCAACCCCTCAATGTGGTTACCCGGGCCTATAACCCCCGAGCTAGGCTTGATCAACTCACAATATCATATAGAGAATACCTTATACATACATTCGTTTCATTATCATTTCATCATCATATAGTCATTCAACTCATAAAACATGTATTAGAACTTCAATTCGTCAAAACAACATAATCCAGTCATTTTATCAAACACTTGGCAGGTGTGTAGTGCTAGTATAAAATCATGCAATTCAAGAGTGTTACCATGCTAGAAAATTCAATGTAAAACCATCAATAGATACTTGGTAACACCATCGAGCAATATACACCAAAACTCTTCATCAAATTTCACAATAGATCTTAGATTCATTGACAAAAAATAGCAAAACAGTCACAATTTCATAAACCCCAACATAGCATGCAGCGAATTTCATAATAAATAAGACCCATAAGTAAATCAACTTTAAGTCATGCAATTTAGAGTAAAAGGAAGCTTGGGCATCATAGGTGAAACGAACTGATGAAAGAAACCCACATACCTTAGCTTTGGAGATCAACTTGATAAAGCTTGGAGATGGATAATTGAAGCTTGAATGAGAACCTAAGATCCGTATGAGTTTTCAGACTTGAATTTATGAATAAA
Source organism: Solanum clarkiae (assembly GCA_011800125.2). Lineage (NCBI taxonomy): Eukaryota > Viridiplantae > Streptophyta > Magnoliopsida > Solanales > Solanaceae > Solanum > Solanum clarkiae. Next base: position 73,620 of record JAABOM020082724.1, on the reverse strand, counting down.
ATATTTAGCTAAGTGTCAGTATGAGTATTAGGGAATGTTTTGAATGACATGAGGGTGAAATATGGATAAGTATAGGTATTTTCACATTTGGGAAAACTTATGCCCAAGACTCAAAAGTCTTGGACCGAAGTCAAAAACTGACAACAAAAATGCACTTTGGTGCGCCCTTGGCATGTCACGCCAGGGGCATGAGAACCTTTAGGGAAATCGGAAAATGCGATTTCCAAATTTTGATACTGTTGCTCTTAAATCCCGATTAGACCCATTACCCACTCAGTTTGACCCTTTGAACAAGAATATGAAGTTGGATTTTTTATATCATCCATGAATTTTTATATATATGGAAATTACGATTTCGGACACTTCCAAGGCAGATTTTCAAGCACCTTTTGGGGTCGTTTCAATATCTCCCTCTTGGGAATATTCATCCTAGAATATCAAAGGAATGCATACGAGAGATTCAAAAATGAAAATTTCAACCCAATAAGGATGCAACAATGCACTTAAACATCATTTCAAAAATCTCATCATAAGTGTATAATCATGATGAACTTGTCAATTTAAACATGAATGTATGCATATGTCATGTGCTGAATATAGACTTAAAACCACATAGGGGACTTAGATTGATACCTTAGGATTGAGTGAGGTCGAAAAGATAAGGATATCACTTCTGCATGTCCACTTTGTCCTCCCAAGTAGCAGTTTCAACTTGTTGATTCTTCCAAAGCACCTTAATGAAAGCCACATCCTTGTTGCTCAATCTCTTTACTTGTCTATCAAAAATCTGAACTAGAAGCTCTTCATAAGTCAAGTTGTCCCCAACTACCCCCAAAACATCAATAGGAACAATAACACTAGGGTCTCCCACACATTTCCTCAACATGGATATATGAAAGACTGGATGAACCAATTCCATCTCTCTAGGCTAATCTAACTTTAGGCCACTTTTTCAATCCTTCTCATCATCCTACAAGGGTCAACATATTTAAGGTTTAACTTTCCCTTCTTGCCAAAATGGACCACACCCTTCATGGGTGACACCTTCAAATACACCCAATAACCAAAATTGAATTCAAGATCCCTTCCTTTTACATTGGAATAGGACTTTTGACAACTTTGAGCCATGTACAACCTCTCCCTAATCATCTTAACCTTCTAAAGAGCCTCCATAACCAGATCTTAGCCCAAAAAAGCCACCTCACCAATTTCGAACCACCCAACCAGTGATCTACAAGTCTATTATGAAAAGTCTCAAAAGGAGCCATATCGATGCTAGAATGATAGATATTGTTGTAGGCAAACACAATAAATGGAAGATGATCATCTCAACTACCCTTAAGCTCCAATACATTAGTTGTAAGCATATCCTCAAGGGTTTGGATTGTCCTTTCAGCTTGACCATCCGTTTGAGGATGGAAGACCATACTAAGCTTAACCTTTGTACCAAGACCCCGTTGGATAGACCTCCAAAAATGTGAAGTAAATTGAGCTCTAAGATCCGATATGATGGATAAAGGAACCCATACAATCTCACCAAGTCATGGATGTACAACCTAGCATACTCCTTATCCCCATATGTCGTCTTAAACCAGTAGAAAGTGAGCCAATTCATCCTATCAACCACAACCTGAATGAATCAACACCATTCCTAGTCTTGGGCAACTTAACTACAAATTCCATATTAATCTTTTACCACTTCTAAGTAGGAATCTCTATGTCTTGGGTTAGGCCACCCGACCTTTGATGTTCGATTTGACTTGTTGACAACTATGGCAACCGGACACATATTTTGCAATATCTTTCTTCATCCCTCCCCATCAATACACCTCTCTCAAATCTTTATAAATTTTAGTAGACCCGAGGTGAATTGAATAGGAAGAACCGTGAGCCTCATCAAGAATTCTCCCTCTCAATCCATCAACATAAGGAAAACACAACCTCACTTAGTATCTAAGTATACCATACCCCCCATGGAGAAAACCTCCACCTTCCTATCACTAACCACGACTTTCAATTCTAATAAGGTGGGATCAAGATCTTGCTTAGCTTTCACCTCCTCCATCAATAAAAATTTAGAACCATCAACAACAAGAACTCCACCATTGTCCCCCACTTCCAACTTAACTCCTAATTGAGCCAAACGTTGCGCCTCCCTAGCCACGTCCCTATCAACACCATCAACATGAGCTAGGCTACAGATAGACACCCTACTAAAAGCATCCACCACCATATTAGACTTATAATGATAATGCACACTCATATCATATTCCTTAAGAAGTTCTAACCATCTCCTTTGCCTCAAGTTAAAATCTTTTTGAGTGAAGACATATTGGAGGCTCTTATGATCGGTGAACACAACAACATGCACCCTATACAAGTAATGACACCAAATTTTTGATGCAAATACCACGACTGCCAATTCAGGATCATGAGTAGGATAATTCTTTTCGTCAACCTTGAGTTGCCTAGAATCGTAGGCTATCACATTACCCTTTTGAAATAGAACACAACTTAAACCAACTCTAGAAGCATCATAATACATTACAAATTCCTCTAGTCCTTTCGTTAGTGACAAAATAGGAGCAGACACAAGATTAACTTTCAATTTTTTGAAGCTCCTCTCACACGCATCAGTCCACACAAACTTGACCTTCTTTTGAGTCAATTTAGTAATGGGAGAAGCAATAGAAGAGAACCCATTCATAAATCTCCGATTATAATTCGATAAGCCCAAACAAAAACAACAACAACATACCCAATAAAATCCCACAAGTGGAGTTTGGGGAGGGTAGAATGTACGCAGACCTTACCACTACCATAGAAGTAGAGAGGCTATTTATTGAGAACCCTCATCTCAAAATCTGTAAGTGAGAAACAACTAGATACGACAAAAGAGAGGAAAGGGAACAGAAAAGAGCGACTAATAATGACATTATGTAAATAAGATAAACTAACACATAATATGACAAATAATGCGAACACATGAAAAAAACACCTACCTTTAGCCTGCTACTCTGATTCTTGACCTCCACGTTTTTCTATCTAAGGTCACGTCCTCAGTAAGATCAAGTTCCGTCATATCCTGTCTAATCACCTCCACCCCAGTGCTTCTTAGGTCTACCTCTACCTCTCCGAGTATCTCCTAGAACCAACCTCTCGCACCTCCTGACAGGATCATCGATACTCCTTCTCTGTACATGTCTAAACCATCACAGTCTCACTTCCCTCATCTTTTCGGCCACCGGGGCCACCTCTTGCTTTTCCCGGATAGTCTCATTCCTAACCTTGTCACTCCTAGTGTAACCATACATCGATCTCAGTATTCTCGTATCTGCGACATGTATCTTCTAAACATGTGCCTTCTTAATTAGCCAACACTCCACTCCATACAATAATGATGGTCTAACCACCATTCCGTAAAACTTACCTTTGAGCTTAGGTGATATCTTCTTGTCACATAATACTCCAGAGGCAAGCCTCCATTTAGTCTATGCTGCCCCAATCTGGTGTGTGATATCATCTTCGATATCGCCACTACTCTGGATGATGGACCCCAAATACTTAAAGTTTTTTCTCTTGGTGATAGGTTGAGTGGTAAGCCTTACATCAAAGTTTGCCTCATCCCTTTCAATACCAAATGCACTCCAAGTATTCAGTTTTAGTCCTACTCAATTTGAATCCTTTGGACTCCAAGGCGTGTCTCCAGGCCTCCAAGCTATTGTTAACTTTAGTCTGAGTCTCATCAATCAGTACCATGTCATCTGCAAAAAACATACACCATGGTACCTCCTCCTGGATAGATAAGAAGCTCCGAATATCTGATGTGGTCAATGGTCTAGGCCAATTTTTAATCACAATCATCTTTTAAGGATCCACCTTAATACTATCCCTTGACACCACATGTCCTCAGAAGGTAACCTCTCTCAACTAAAATTCACATTTCTCATACTTAGATATAACTTATCTTCCTTCAATCTTTGGAACATAACCCTCAAATGAGCCCTATGTTCCTCCTTACAATGAGAATAGATCAAAATGTCATCAATGACTACCAAAATAAATGAATTAAGGTAGAGTGTAAAGACCCTATTCATTGGGTCTATGAAGAAGGTCGGTGCATTGGTTAACCCAAATGACATCACAACAAACTCATAATTACCATACCAAGTCCTAAAGGTCGTCTTGGGAATTTCACACTCCCTCACCTTCACTTGATGATATGCAGACCGAAAATCAATCTTAGAGAATTAACTAGCCCATTGCAATCGGTCAAGCAAATCATCAATCCTTGGAAGAGGATACCTATTCTTGATAGTTACCTTATTAACTTACCTGTAGTCAATACATACTCTAAGGGATCCATCCTTCTATTTCACAAACAACACCGGTACACCCCAAGATGATTGGCTAGGCCTAAAAAATTCATTCTCCAATAAGTTCCTCAATTGTTCCTTCAACTCCGTCAACTCCACTGGGGCCATACTTTAAGGGGGAAAAGAAATGGGTTGAGTATCGGGAAGGAGATCTATACAAACATCTATTTCCCTTTCGAGAGGAACACCGGGAAGGTCATTTGGAAACACATCAAGGAACTCATTTACAACCAAAATAGACTCTATGGGAAGGACTTTGGACTCAATATCCCGAACCCTAACAAGATGGTAAAGACACCCTTAGAGATCAAGTTACGGGCTTTAATGCAAGAGATGAACCTACCTTTGACCACCACATAATGACTCTCTCAATCAAGGACAGGTTAATTTGGGAATTAGAATTTGACCCTATGGGTTCTACGATCAATAGAAGTATAGTACGCACGCAACCAATCCATCCCAAGAATTACATCAAAATCAACCATGCCCAACTCAACAAGATCACAAGTTAATATTCTATGCAAAATGCAAATGGGACAATCTCTGTAAAACTTCGTAGCAATAGTAAATGCACCAATAGGAGTAGATACCTCATATGACTCACAGAACTACTCGGGGTCAACATGGAATTTTTTGGCAATAGAGTGGGTAACGAAAGAAAGAGTGACACCCGAATCAATACATGCATACACATCAAAATCAAAGATTTTCAACATACTAGTGATGACATTGGGAACCTCCTCAACTCCTTGCCACCCATGTAAAGCATTAAATAGGTTGTGCCTTGGGAAACTATTTTGTCGGTCGCCTCTCTCCAAAGTAACCGCATTAGCACATTGTGGGCAAACCTCCTTACCATTTTTGTGATTTTGAGGACAATGTATTGCCTTATGCCCCTTATCCCACAACCATAACTAGCATTGGTATTGCTCAAGTATGTGCCACAATGACCCTTCTATACTTCGGACACACATTAATAGAACCCACACCACCAACACCTTGGGCACTTGGAATGTCATTCGAAAACCTCCTACAGCTAACATGAGAAGACCCTTGGCCTTGATTAAATTGGCCAACCTTTTGGCTTTGGAACTTACCCTCAAAATGGTCCCTCTTAGCCTCATGACCCCTTCTTTTCCTCAATTTCTCCTATTCCATTTGTTTGGCATTGGTCATCAAGTGTGACAAGTCCATCTCACTGATAAACATGGAGGACCAGCTCTCGTTACTAACTAAGTTGGAAACACCCATCACAAATTTGTTCATCCTAGATCTTGAGTCGGCCACCAAATGTGGAGCATATTTTGAAAGTTGGTTGAACTTGAGAGCATACTCCCTCATACTCGTAGAAACTTGTCTCAAATTCATAAATTCCACCAACTTAACTTCCTTAACATCGAGGGGAAAAAATCAATTAAGGAAGGCCACCTTGAACTCCTTGCAAAGTAGCACATAGTTGACTCCCTTCTTTTCCTTCCATTGATTGTACCATATTTGTACTACCCCTTTGAGTTGGTAGGCGGCCAACTCCGCATTATCCTCTGACCTCGCACCCATGATAGACAAAATCTTGTAGACCTCATCAATGAACTATTGAGGGTCCTCACTCACCCTTGACCTATAGAATTTTGGGGGATTCATTCTCATGAAATCTCTTACCCGAGATGCCGGTGTAGGAGCATGAGGGGCTTGGGCCCCTTGGTTGGCTTGATTAGCCATAACTTGTGCAAGCAAAGTTAGAGCATCCTAAAGCTTTACATTAGTCAGTCGTTCTTTGGGTGTACGAGCTCTTCTCCCTCTCGTGTTAGGCATCATCTAGCAATGCAAAGGACGATTATTAGGGGGAAACCTTACTTCAACCACTATAGAACGACATAGAGTAAGAAGAAGGAAAACATTTCCTACATGCCTCATAGCCTCTAGCTCATAGTTGTGGTGCAAAACATAACCATGAATAGGAATTTAATCAACGCAATATGCTAGACTCTAAGGATCTAACAACCTAGTGTTCTAATACAAACTTTGTCACTATCAAAGCCTAGGGCTTAGACGTGACACGACACAAGGGGAACCCGAAGGGACCCCCAAGCATGTATCTTAGAACGTCATTACACATCTTTGGTCGCGAAAACAATAAAACAAGCATCAAGAGATAATAAATTAGGACAACAGGGGCTAAGGGAACACTTTCATATCGTAGACATCAAGAACAATAGAGTCAAGGCTCAGAGTTTAGATACATAACATGTCCAACAACATTTGTACTACATAGATAAGAGCAGGGGCCACGACTAGTACCGGGTTCACCCTCATAGTCAATACATAAACAAAGAAAGATAGTCTTAGTACACAACAAGGGATCACAAGCAACATCCCCGGATTGTAGGACTCACCAACAATCTTGAGAGACAATCGTACTACTAACGTGGAGGGGGAGGATGATCAAGCGGTGCTCTGGTTCCTACATGGTGATATCATATAGGCATAGAGTATGTGTTATTATGTTTTAATTTACTAAGCATGTAGATGCAATGCAATAATATATAGACATCATAGGCAAAATGCTTAATAATACTCAATAGATAGCATAATAGCAAGATGGCATGTATGAATGATGCTTGAAGTAAAATCATGCATATATAAAACATAATATATATGTAGCAAGCGTCCATCAGTATAGAATATCCAAGGCCTACAACCTCCTTGGAGAGGTGAATAGGGTACAACCCCCTCAAAATGGTTAATGAGGTACCAACCCCTCAATATGGTTACTCGGGCTTACCACCGCCGAGCTAGGGACAAAGGTACAAACCCCTCGATGAGATAAATGAGGTATTAACTCCTCAATATGGTTATACGGTACTGCTACCCCCATACTAGGCAACCAAGGTACCAACCCTTCGATGTAGTTACCTGGGCCAACAACCTCCTAGGCTAGTTTATTCAACTCAAAACACCATATCGAGTATTCCACGCACATGCATTTATTTTATCATCATTTCATCATCATATAGACATCAATTCAACTCATAAGACATGCATTAGACCTTCAATTCCTCAAGAAATAATAATTCAGACATTTTATCAAATACTCGATGGATGTGTAGTGCTTCTGTTAAACCATGCAATTCAAGAGTGTTATCATGTTAGAAAATCCAATGTAAAACAAACAATAGATATTTGGTAACACCCTCAAGCAACGTACATAAAAATCCATCAAGTCTCACAATAGATCTCAGATTCACAGCCCAAAACATAGTAAAACAATCACAATTTCATAAATTCCAACATAGTGTGCAGTGAATTTCATAATAAGTAAGACCCATGAGTAAATAAACTTTAAATCATGCAATTTAGAGTAAAAGAAAACTTGGGCATCATGGATGAAAGGAACCCATGAAAGAAACACACATACATTAGCTTTGGAGAATAACTTGATGAAGATTGGAGGTGAAAACTTGAAGCTTGAGTGAGAACCTTAAGATCCAGATGAGTTTTGAGACTTGAATTTGGTAGTAAAATATTTTGTTGTGTTTGAATGAGTTTTGGGGAATGTTTTGAATGATATGAGGGTGAAATATAGCTAAGTATAGGTATTTTCACATTTAGAAAGATCTAGGCCAAAGATTCAAAAGTCATGGGCCAAATTAAAAAACTAGCATTAAAAATACACTGAGGCACGCCCTTGGTGCGTCACACCAGGGGCATGAAAACCTCTTTAGAAATCGCATTTTACAATTTTCAAATTTTGATACGATTGCTTTTAGTTCGGTGTTAAACTCATCTTCCACTAAATTTGTCCCACTAAACAAGTATATGAAGTCTGATTGTTGATATTATGCATGGATTATGTGTTATATTGAAATTATGATTCCAGCCACTTCCGAGGCACATTTTTAGACAAGTTTTAGGGTCGTTTCAGATAGGCCTTGCTCCACTCTTTCTTTTGTTACTCCTTTTGTTGCCAAAAAGTTTCATGTTGAGCCCGAAATATTGTGTCAGTCTTATGAGGTATCTACTTCCATTGGTATGTCTATTGTTGCTAGAAAGGTCTATAAAAATTGTCTCATTTGCATTTTGCATAAAAGTTTTCCTTGTGATCTTGTTGAGTTGGATATGGTGGATTTTGATGTCATTCTTGGGATGGATTGATTGCATGCATAATATGACTGTATTGATTATATAGCCTGTAGGGTCAAATTCCAATTCCCAAATGAACCCGTCCTTAAGTGGGAGAGTCATGATATAGTGGTCAAGGGTAGGTTTGTCTCTTGAATTAAAGCCCAAATATTGATCTCTAAAGGATATCTCTATTATCTTGTGAGGGTTAGGGATGTGGAGTCTAATGTCCTTCCTATAGAGTCAGTTCTGGTGGTTAATGAGTTCCTAGATGTCTTCGCTAGTAAGTTTCCCAGCGTTCCTCCCAAAAGGGAAATGGATTTTGGCATAGATATCCTTCTCGACACTCAACCTATTTCTACTCTTCCTTACCATATGGCCCCAACAGAGTTGAAGGAGTTGAAAGAGAAATTAAAGGATTTTTTAGAGGAGGGTTTTATTAGGCCTAGCCAATACCCTTGGGGTGTGCCGGTGTTGTTTGTGAAGAAGAAAGATGGTTCTCTTTTAATGTTTATTGATTATCGGTAACTTAATAGAGTCACCTTCAAGAATAAGTACCCTCTAGCAAGGATTGATGATCGTTTTGACCAACTTCAAGTGGCTACTCACTTTGCTAAGATTGATCTTTGGTCTGGGTATCACCAAGTGAAGATGAGGGTGTATGACAATTCTAAGACGACTTTCCAAACTAGGTATAGGAACTATGAATTTGTGGTTATGTCCTTTGAATTGACCAATGCACCAGCTATCTTCATGGATCTTATGAATATGGTCTTCAAACCCTACCTTAATTTGCTTGTGGTGGTTTCCATTGATGATATCCTAATCTATTCTGATAGTGAGGAGGAGTATGTGAGTCATTCGATGATGGTGCTACAAATCTTTAGAGAGGAGAAATTGTATGCCAAATATGAAAAATGTGAGTTTTGGTTGATAGAAGTTGCCTTACTAGGTAAAGTGGTGTCGGGTGATGGTATAAAGGAGGATCCTATGAAGACTCAGGCAATTAGAAATTGGCCTAGTCCTTTGAGTCCTTCGGACATTAAAAGTTTCTTAGGCGTAGCTGTTATTACTGCAGATTCGTGAATGGGTTCTCTTCTATTTATTCTCCTATGACTAAGTCGACTCAAAAGAAGGCCAAATTTGTATGGACGATGAGTGTGAAAAGAGTTTCCAAACTTGAAAGATAAGCTTGTCTCCGCCCGTATCTTGTCTTTACCAGAAGGGTTGGAAGGGTTTGTTGTGTATTGTGATGCCTCACAGATTTTTTAGGGTTGTGTTTTGATGCAAAATAGTAAGGTGATAGCTTATGCCTCTAGGAAACTTAAGGTGCATGAAAAGGATTATCCTACTCATTATCTTGAGTTAGCCGCCGTGATTTTTTCTTTGAAAATTTGGCATCGTTATTCGGATGGAGTGCATGTTGATGTGTTTATCAATCATAAGAGTCTCTAATATGTGTTCACCCAAAAAGATCTCAACTTGAGATAATGAAGGTGGTTAGAGCTTCTTAAGGATTATGAAATGAGTGTGCATTATCACCCCGGTAAGGCTATTTTTGTGGCCGGTACTCTGAGTAGGGTGTCTATGGGTAGCCTAGCTCATGTTTAGGATGGTGGCAAAGAGGTGGCTAGGGAGGTTGATCGGTTTGCTAGATTAGGAGTTAGGTTGGAGTAGGTTGATAATGGTAGTGTTATGGTTGTTAATGGTTAAAAATCTTCCTTGATTGATGAGGTAAAAGAAAATAAAGATCTTGACCCCTCCTTGTTAGAATTGAAGGCCTTGGTGAGAGATGGCAACATGGAGGTCTTATCCCAGGGGGAGATGGTGTCCTTAGGTGCCAAGGTAGATTGTGTGTGCCTTGTGTTGATGAATTTAGAAAGAACATTTTAGACGAGGCTCATAATTCTTCCTATTCTATTCAACCTCATTCTACAAAGATGTATAGAGATTGAAACGACACAAAAAGTGCCCGAAAATGTGCCTCGGAAGTGCCCGGAATCTTAATTTCCATATATCTCAAAATCTATACATTATTTCAAAAATATTAAATCATATTCTTGTTCAAGAGGTAAAATTTAGGAGAGAAAAGGTCTAACCCAAATTTTAGAGCAACTGTATCAAAATCTGAAAATCGTAAAATGCTTTTTCCAGAATGTAATGCGCGATCTTGGCGCGACGAGCCCCTATTGTTTTTGGTGCCAGTTTTAAAATTTTAGTCTAAGACTTTTATGTCTTAGGCCTAAGACCTCCCCCCCCCCACATGTGAAAACACCTATACTTAGCTTCATTTCACCCTCATATAATCTTAAACATTCCCCAATACTCAATCACTTAGACTAAAATTTCTCCCAAATTCAACTCCCGAAAACCTCATCTGGATGCAGGGATTTCCTTCAAGCTTCAAGAATCCATTTTCAATCTTCATCAATGGTTTTTAACTATTGGGTACTTCCACCTATGGTGCCCTAATCTCCCTTTCAAATCAATTTTCATTATTTAAAGTTTATTTTACAAATGGGTTTACTAGAATGAATATGTCTAGGAACTATGTTTAAGCTATGTAAAGTTGTGACTGTTTTGCTATATTTTGAGCTATAAATCTTGGATCTATTGAAAGATTTAATAAGGGCTTTTAATGTATATTCTTTGATGGTCTTGCAAGGTGTTGATTGATGATTTTACAATGGATCTTTTTGCATGATTTCATCTATAAAAAGGCATGGTCTTGTACCTCTATTACACACCCACCAAGTGTTTAATAAAATGTACGAATATGGTTTCTTGGGAAGTTGAAGGTCTAATACATGTTTTATGTGCTTAGTGACTTTACGATGATGTAATAGATGGTAATAAGAGCAATATTTATGAGAATTATCCATATTATTTTAAGATGACCATGCGTTGATGAGGGGGTACTACGCCTTGAACACTATGATAAAAGGGATGATGTTGATTAATAAAATTGAGGGGTTGATACCTCATTAACCAAATTGAGGGATTAATACCTCATTAACCATATTGAGGGGGTTTTATCTCATTAACTAAGTTGAGCGGTTTATACCTTATTAACCAAATTGTAGGGTTGATATCTCTGTCACCTTAGAAGTGGGTGGTGTATCTCAATAACCAAATTGAGGGATTGATACTTCAATCACCTAGGATGGGAGGTTGTAAGACCATTAGCCAAAGGATGATCTCTTTCAAATAACATACTATGTCCTATATAAGTATGCTTTTACTCCAACAACCATTCGTATATGTTATATTGTTATTATGCTATTCAATGTTGTGTTTATGCATTTTGATTATGTTGCTTATCTCCCGTTGCATTGCATCCTACATACTTAGTATATTCAGATGAACTAACACATACTGTTTGCCAACATAAGGTTACCATGCAGGAATCGGAGCTCCATATGGTCATCATCCTCCTCCACGTGGCTAGTGGTATCCATTTAAGCTAGTTGGGGAGTCCTCCATTCCAAGGACATTGGTTTTCATTCCTATGCTATGTATTAAAGGCTATCTTTCCTTTTGGTGGTTAGACCAGCGTTACTGTATGGGGTAGAGTGCTGGCCAACCAAAAATATACATGTTTGGAAGATGCATGTCGTAGAGATGAGGATGTTCAGATGGATTTGCGGTCATACCAGGAGTGACAAGGCTAGGAACGAGGCAATTCGAAAGAAACTAGAGGTGGCCCTGGTGGGTGAAAAGATGAGGAAAGCAAGACCGCGATGGTTCGGACATGTCCAAAGATGAAGTATCGATGCTCCTGTTAGGAGGTGCGAGAGGTTTGTGGTGGAAGCTACTCGGAGGGGTAGAGGTACACCGAAGAACTACTGGGGGAGGTGATCAGATAGGACTTGGCGGAACTCAACCTTACTGAGGACATGACCTTAGATAGAAAGGAGTGGAGGACGCGGATTAGAGTAGCAGGCTAAGTTCTTCTTCTTCTTCTTCTTCCTCCTCTTTTCTTCTTCTTCTTCGTCTTCTTCCTCATATTCTTCTTCCTGGTATTAGTAGGATTTGTACTATCTTTACTATTACTATTCCTTTTCTCTTTATTGCTTGGCTGATAGGTGTTAGTTTATCATGTTTACACACTGTCATGTGCTATTCATTGCTAATCACACCTGTTGTCCCCTTCCCTTTACTTACATTTCTTTCTGTCATATCTAGTTATTTCTACTGATGGCTTTTGAACTGAGGGTTTTAGGAAACATCCTCTCTATTTCTATGAGGTAGTGGTAAGGTCTACGTACAATCTACCCTCCCGAGACCCCACTTGTGGGATTCCACTGGGTATGTTGTTGTTGTTTCCTTTTGGTATGATTTGACTATGAGGGTGAGCCATGTTGCATGTCTTGGCCCTCGCTAAGTTCTATGCTAGAGATGTTGTTGGACAAGATATGTATTATGCTTCAGCTTTGACTCACTTATGATAATCAAGCTACTTAAATATAAGTCTCTCTCTCTTCATCCTAATTTCCTTTGTTTATGTTTCTTATATTGATTTATCTTGCTTCTGCAACCAAGGATGAGTGATGATCTGCTATGAGGCTTGTTTGGGGTTCCTTTAGTTTCCCCATTCGCTGGTCATGTCTAGGACCTAGGATTGGGTCGTGAAAAAGATCGTATCAGAGCCCTAGGTTGATAGATCCTCGGAGTCCATCACACCACATCAATTGGAGTCCTATTCATGGTTGTGTTGTGCACCACAACTATTAGTAGGAGGCTATGATACATTTTAGGAAAAAGTTTCCCTTCTTCATTTTCTATGTCATGATATAAAGTTGGAGCTAGTTTTTTCTCCTTAATGTCTTTGCTATGCTAGATCACGTCTAAGAAAAGAGGAAGAAGAGCCCACTTTCTCGAGGATCAACTGGCTCAAGACAAGTTCCAAGAATACTCTCACACTACTTGCTCAAGTTGCGGCTAGTCAAGCCAACCAAGGGGCCCAAGCCCCTCATACTCCCACTCCGGCATCTCAGATGAAGAACTTTATGAGGATGAATCCTTCGGTGATCTATGGTTCGAAGGTGGATGAAGATCCATAAGAGTTCATTGATGAGGTCTAGAAAATTTTTCCTATCATTTGCGTTGGGCCGAATGAAAAGGCGAAGTTGGCGGCTAACCAACTCAAAGGGGTAGCCCAAATTTTGTATGATCAATGGGTAGGAGAGAAAGGGAATGGTTGTTTGGTGCTTTGGGAGGAGTTCAAATTTGCTTTCCTTAATCGGTTCTTCCCATTTGAGTTTAGGGAAGTTAAGTTGGTAGATTTTATGAATTTAACATAAGTTGCTATGAGTGTGAGGGCGTATGCCCTCAAGTTCAATCAACTTTCAAAGTATGCTCCTCACTTAGTGGTCGACCCTAGATCTAGGATGATTAAGATTGTTATGAGGCTGTCCAACTTGGTGTGTGAAGAGTGCCGATCCGCCTTGGTAATTAGTGACATGGACTTGTCTTTGTTGATGACTTATACCATGCAATTGGAGGAAGAAAAGGTAAAGAAGAAGAGGGTAAAGAGGCTGAAAGAGCCTGTTTTGAAGGGAAGTTCCAAAGTCTCAAGGATAGTGATGATGCTATGTGCCAACATGTGGTAAGGTTCATAGAGGCCATGCTTAAAAGGCACCAATGCTTGTTTCCATTGTGGTGAAGAGGGACATAAGTGGAAGGATTGTCCTTGTAATTAAGGTGAGGGTGAAGATATTCATCCTCAAGGTGGTGCCCCAAGGCACAAACAATTCTATTCTCTCCAAGGAAGGCAAATGGAAAATGAGGCACCAATGTCGCCATCGGTAAGTTGAAATTTTCTTTGACATGGATGTGTATGCAATGATAGGTCCGATGTGCCACTATTTCTTCCATTGCTCTTATAGTTTCTACTGGGGTCCTTATGTGTCCCAAGTTGTTGTGTGGAATTGTTGGTGTTTATTCCATTGGTGGTTCAATTGTTGATTGGTAAGGCTTTTAGGGCTTGAATCATGATCTTATTTCTTTAGGTCTTGTCTTGTGCGTTGGTTGAATTATGTGTGGTGGTTTTTGATGTCATACTTGAGGTAGATTAGTGGCATGTATGTTATGTCTTCATTATTTATAGGGCCCGTAGGGTTAGATTCCAATTCCCTAATGAAATCGTCTTTGAGTGGGAGGTTGCCAAGTAGAAGCAAAAGAGGTAGTTCCATTCTTGTCTTAAAGTTCAATTGATCTCTAAAGGATGCCCCATGTTCTTATAGCATAAAAGTGTTGTCTTTTGATCTTGGTTGAACTTAGCTTGATATGTTGAAGGTCTTGGGGTAGTTTAGGCTACTTGCATAGCATGTTTTAAATGAGTGTAGAACCCGTAAGATTTTTATACAATGGTTGAGGATGGTCGATCTATTTGGTCAACTACAATGGCATAGTAATTTCTCTAAGATTGATCTTTGGTTTGAGCTTTTTCCTTGAGAGAGCATTACTATATTGGTAGAGTTGTTTGGTCGATTCATGCATTGGCTATATTTATAGGTCTCTAGAATAGGGTCTTAAAACCCTACCTTAGTATGTTTGTGGTGGTCCCTAGTAATGAAGTATTAATTTATTTAGAGCTTGTGAATTATTTGGGGGTAGTGTTGCAGGTCTTGGAGGATGAGAGTTTGTTTGCTAAATATGATAAGTGAGAATTGTGGGTAACAAGAAAGAGGTTAGAATTCTTTAAGGATTATGAGTAAATGTGCATTATTTTTCCCCGGTAAGGCTTATGTTGTGTTCGGTGCTCTGGGTAGCCTAGCATGTGTTGTTGATGGTGGCAAAGAGGAGACTAGTGGGGTCCATCGGTTGGTTAGGTTGGAAGTTAGAGGGAATTGAGCATTGCGGTGTAGCATTCTTGATGGTTCCAAATCTTCTTGGGTTAAGAGGTCTAGGTTAGACAAAGCCTTTATTCTGCCTTATTAGGGTTGGAAGTTTTGGGTGAGAAGATGATAGAGTGGAAGTTGTCTCCCAAGAGGGGGATAGTGGTTATAGTACCAATTGTGTTAGCTGTATTCAAGGTTTACAATTGAGTTGAGGATTGTGATTCCTTATAAAGTCTAGAGGTAGGTTAGTAAGGTTGCATAAGTTGGCGATTGCCTGTCGGTGAAGATAGGGTTCATTCGGTTCTTAATGCTTATAGTTTGATGGGATGTAAATGGGACTCTAGTGTTATAGCTCTCTTTGAAATTGTGGGTGATATGGAGGACATGTTGGCTTAGGGGAAGGTCCCAGTGGAGATTTTGGACGGATAAGTGGAGAAATTGATTAATGAGGCTGTGGTGTTCATTAAGGCCCTCTTGAAAGGATCATCAAGTCAAAGGTGTCTACAAGGAAGCCAAAGTGATCTTATGGGAGCGATATTCGTACCTCATTCACTCTAATCGAGCCTAAGATAGTGATTAAGTTCTTCATGTGATTTCAAGTCTTATGTTTCAGCCCCTATGTCATTCATATGCATTCATGTTTAACTTGCGAAATTTGTGATTATTTTACACTTATGTTGGGATTTTGGAAATGGTGTTTTAAATGTAATGTTGCATTCCTGTTGGGGCAGATTTTTTCATGATTACTCCTACCATGTACGTTTGTTTTATATTCAGGGACAAATGTTCCCAAGGGGAAGATATTGAAACCATCCAAAAAAGTGCCTGAAAATGTGTCTCGAAAGTGTTTGGAATCTTAATTTCTATATATCTCAAAATCCATGCATTATTTCAAAAATTCAACTTTATATTCATGTTTAGGGGGCCAAATTTAGGAAGAAAAGGGTCTAAACTGAATTTTAGAGCAACCATATCAAAATTTGAAAATTGCATTATGCGACTTCCAGAATGTAATGCGCTATCTTAGTGCAACGCGCCCCTGTTGTGTTTGGTACCCGTTTTTAACTTTCGGTTCAAGACTTTTAAGTCGTAGTTCTAAGCCTTCCCACACGTGAAAATACCTATACTTAGCCTTATTTCACCCTCATATCATTATAAACATTCCCCAACACTCACTCAATCACTTAGACTAATATTTCTCCCAAATTCTAGTCCCAAAACCCTCATCCGAATCCGAGGATTTCCTTCAAGCTTCAACCCTCCATTATCAATCTTCATCAAGAGTTTCTCCGAAGACAAGGTATGTGGGTTTCAACCATTGGGTCCTTCCACCCATGGTGCCCTAATCTCTCTTTTTACTCAATCTGCATGATTCAAAATTGATTTTACAAATAGTTTACTAGTATGAACATGTCTATTAACTATGTTAAAATTATATAATATTGTGACTACTTTGCTATGTTTTGAGTTATAAATCTTGGATCTATTGTAAGATCTGATGAGGGGTTTTGATGCATATTACTTGAGGGTGTTGCAAGGTATTGATTGATGATTTTATAGTGGATTTTCTTGCATGATTTCATCTATGAATTTCATGGTCTTGTATCCCCATTACACACCCACCAAGTGTTTGATAAAATGTCCGGATGTGGTTTCTTGAGGAATTGAAATTGCAATGCATGTCTTATGAGTTGAACGACTTTATGATGATGAAATGAATTTTATAAGAGCTATATTTATGAGAATTATCAATATTATTCTATGATGACAATGCCTTGATGAGGGGGTACCACGCCTTGACCACTATGATAAAAAGGATGATGTTCAATAACCGAATTGAGGGTTGATACCTCATTAACAAAATTGAGAGGTAGATACCTCATTAACCAAATTGAGGGGTTGATACCTCATTAACCAAATTGTCGGGTTGATACCTCAATCTTCTTAGAGGTGGGTAGTGTATGTTAATAATCAAATTGAGGGGTTGATACTTCAATCACCTAGGATGGGAGGTGGTAAGCCAATTAGCAAAATTTCTACATACATACTACGTCCTATACAAGAATGCTTTTACTCCAAGCTCTATTCATATATGTCATATTATTATATTCTATCTATTGCCTATGTTTACGCATTGCAATTATATTGCTTATCTTCCGTTGCATTGCATCCTAAATACTTAGTACATTCAAATGTACTAACACATATTCTATGCCTACATAATGTTACGATGGAGGAACCGGAGCTCCATTTGGTCATCATCCTCCTCCATGTGGCTAGTGGTATTCATTTAAGCTAGTTGGTGAGTGCTCCATTTCGGGGTCAATGGTTTTCATTCTTATGCTATGAGTTAAAGGTTATCTTGCCTTTTGGTATGCTTTGAATATGAGGGTGAGCCCGGCTGCTTGTCTTGGCCCACGCTATGTTCAATGCTAGAGGTGTGGTTGGACAAGATATATAATTTGCTTGAGCTTTGACTCACTTATGATATGCAAGCTATTTAAATATCTGTTAGTCCCATTTCCCTTGTTTATATTTCTTATGTTGATTTATCTTACTTCCACAACAAAGGATGTGTAATGATATGCTATGAGCCTTGTTTGGGGTTCCTTCGGGTTCCCCATTTGCCGGTCACATCTAGGTCCTAGGCTTAAGTTGTGACAGAGATTTGAGGGAAGTGTTTTGGTGGAGTGGTATGAAGAAAGACATTGCCAAATTTCTATCCGATTGTCATAGTTGCCGACAAGTCAAAGTTGAGCATCAAAGTCCGAGTGGCCTAACCTAAGATATAGTGATTCCCACTTGGAATTTAGAGGAAATTAACATGGATTTTGTGGTTAGGTCGCCTAAGACTCGAAAGAGTTTTGATTTTATTTGGGTTGTGTTTGATAGATTGACAATTCCAACTCATTTCCTACTAGTTAAGAATACTTATGGTGCCGAAATTTATGTTAAGTTGTACATTAATGAGTTTGTTAGATTGCATGGGGTGCCTTTGTCCATCATATTAGATCGTAGTACTCAGTTAACTTCTCACTTTTGGAGGTCCTCCCAAAGAGGTCTTGGTACCAAGGTAAAGCTTATTACGGCCTTCCACCCTCAAACCGATGGTCAAGCTGAAAGAACTATCCATACTCTTTAGGATATGCTTAAAGCTTGTGTATTGGAGTTTAAGGTAGTTAGGATAATTATCTTCCATTGATTGAGTTTTCTTACAACAATAACTGTCATTCTAGCATTGGTATGGATCCTTTTGAGACCCTCTATGGTAGACATTGTAAGTCCCTAGTTGGATGGTTTGAAGTAGGGTCTGAATCTAGTTATGGAGGCATGGAGAAGGTAAGGTTGATTAGGGAAAGGTTGAAAACAACCCAAAGTCGTCAAAATTCCATACTACATAGCCTCCATAACCAGAGTTTTTGGGTTGTTTTCAAACTTTCTCTATTCAACCTTACCTTCTCCGTAGCCTCCATAACCAGATTCGGACCCAAGAAAGCCATTTCCCCTACCTTAAACCATCCAACTAAGGACCTACAACGTCTACCATAGAGGTCCTCAAAAGGACCCATACCAATACTTGAATGATAGCTATTTTTGTAAGCAAGCTCAATCAATGCAAGATGATCATCATAACTACCCTTAAACTCCAAAATACAAGATTTTGGGTAGTTCATTTGGCTTGGCCATCCATTTGAGGTTAGTAAGGAAGATCATCTTGCTTTGGGTAGTTCATTTGGCTTGGCCATCCATTTGAGGGTGAAAGGCCATACTAAGCTTTACCTTGGTTCGAAGACCTCTTTGGAAGGCTTCCAAAAGTGTGAAATGAATTGAGCACACAATTCGATATGATATACAAGGGCACCCCATGCAATCTAACCAACTCATGAATGCGGAACTTAGCATAATCTTCGGCACCATGTGTAGTCTTAACAAGTAGAAAATGAGTTGAGTTTGTCATTCTATCAACCACAACTCAAATCGAATCAAAACCTTTTCTAACCTTAGGGAACCCAACCACAAAATCCAAGTTAATTTCCTCCCACTTCTAAGTAGGAACCTCTATGTCTTGGGTTAGGCCACCCGACCTTTGGTTTATGGCTTTGAATTGTTGGCAAATATGACAATTGGATACAAATTTGGCAATATCTTACTTCATACCTCCCTACCAAAACATATCGATCAAAACTCTATACATCTTGGTAGAACTTGGGTTAACAGAATAGGAAGAATTATGAGCCTCATCAAGAATCCTCTTCCTCAAGTCATCTAGACAAGGCAGACATAATCTACATTCGTATCTAAGGGCACCATCTCCCCCTTGAGAGAAGACCTCCACCTTGCCCTCTCTCACCAAGACCTTCAATTATAACAAGGAGGGGCGAAGATCTTGCTTTGCTTTTACCTCATCAACCAAGGAGGATTTTGAACCATCAAAAACCATAATAATACCATTATCATCCTGTTCCAACCTAACCCCCAATCTATCCAACTGATGAACCTCTATAACAACCTTCTTGTGACTACCATCAACATGAGCTAAGCTACTAATAGAGACCCTACTCAAAGCATCCGCCATAATATTAGCCTTATTGGGATGATAATGCACACTACATAATCCTTAAGAAGCAATAACCACCTTCATTGCTGCAAGTTGAGATCTTTTTAAGTGAACACATATTGGAAAATGTTATGATCGGTAAACACATCAACATGCACTCCATATAAATAACGAAGCCAATTTTTCAACGTAAATACCATGGAGACTAATTCAAGATCATAAGTGGGATAATTCTTTTCATGCACCTTGAGTTGTATAGAAGCATAAGAAATCACCACACTAATTTGCATCAAACACAACCCAATCCAATCCGGGAGGTATCACAATACACAACAAACCCTTCCAATCCTTCAAGTGGAGACAATATAAGTGCTGACACAAGCTTTTCCTTCAAAGTTTGGATACTTTTTTCACACTCATCAGTCCACACAAACTTAGCCTTCTTTAAGTCAACTTAGTCATGGGAGAAACAATAGAAAAGAACCCATTCACAAATCTCCGGTATCTCGCTAAGCCCAAGAAGCTTCTAATGTCTGATAGGGTCAATGGTCTAGGCTAATTTCTAATCATCTCCATTTTCTTAATATCCACCTTAATTCTATCCCCCAACACCATATGACCTAGAAACGCAACCTCCTTCAACCAAAATTCACATTTTTCATACTTAAAATACAACTTTTCTTCCCTCAATTTTGGCAACACTACCCTCAAATGACTCATATCCTCCTCCTCACTATGAGAACAGATCAAAATATCATTATGAAAACGACCACAAACAAATTAAGGAAGGGTTTGGAGACCCTATTCATAAGATCTACGAAGATGGTTGGTGCATTGGTAAACCCAAAAGACATAAGCACAAATTCATAGTGCCCATATCTAGTATGGAAGGCCATCTTGGGAATATAACACTCCCTCACTTTCACTTGATGATACCCGGACTGAAGATCAATCATAGAGAAGTGACTATCCCTTTGAAGTTGATCCAACAAATCATTAATCCTTGGTAGAGGATACTAATTCTTTATGGTGACACTATTAAGTAGTCGGCAATCAATTAATATCCTAAGGGACCCATCTTTCTTCTTTACAAACAACACCAGTGCACCCCACGGTGATTGGCTAGATGTAATAAAACTCTTTTCTAACAAGTCTTTTAATTGGTCCTTCAACTCCGTCAATGCCATATAGTAAGGAGGATTAGAAATAGGTTGGGTGTCGGGAAGGAGATCTACGCTGAAATCTATTTCCCTTTAGGGAGGAACACCGGGAAGCTCACTAGGGAAGACATCTAAAAACTCATTTACCGTCGGAACCGACTCTATGGGAAGGACTTTAGATTCAACATCCCTAACCCTCACAAGATGATACAAACACCCCTTAGAGATCAACTTTAGGGCTCCAATGCAAGAGATAAACCTACCCTTGACAACCAAATCATGACTTTCCCACTCAAGGACGGATTCATTTGGGAATTAGAATTTGACCCTATGGGTTCTACAATCAATAGATGCATAATATGCATGTAACCAATCTATCCAAGAATGACATCGAAATCCACCATATCTAACTCAACAAGATCATAAGACAATATTTTAAGCAAGATGTAAACGGGACAATTTCTATAGACCTTTCTAGCAAAAATAGATGCAACAATAGGAGTAGACACCTCGCAAGACTCACACAACAATTGGAGCTCAACATGAAAACTTTGGGCAACAAAAGGAGTAATAAAAGAAAGAGTGGCACCCAGGTCTATTAATGCATAGAAATCCAAAATCAAAGACTTTAACATACCGGTAACGATATCAGGCACCTCATCAACCCTATATCTCCCTTAGAGTGCATAGAACTTATTATTCGTTGGGGCACAACCTTGTTGGCCTTCTCTCTCTAGAGGAACCACATTAGGACCTCCACCTTGTGGACAAACATCCTTACCCTTGTTTTGATTCAGAGGACAATCAACCTTCTTGTTATCCACTTCCTCACAACTATAGCAAGCATTAGTGTCCCTCAAACATGGGCCATCACGGCCTCTACCACATCTTGAGCATATAGGTCTAGGCACGATGCCACTTCCTCCTTGGGGCCTTGGGTAGTCATTATAAAATCTCCCAGTAGCAACATGAAAGGACACTTGGCCTTAGTGAAACTGGCCACCCTTAGGACCTTGCAACTTACCATCAAAATAGTCCCTCTTCGCCTCATTACCCCTCCTCTTTCTCAACTTCTCCCCCTCCAACTGTTCGGCATAAGTCATAAGGCGGTACAAGTCCATGTCACCAATCAACATAGCTGCCCGACACTTCTCATTCACAAAATCAGAAACACCCATCACAAACTTATTCATTCTAGACCTCGGGTCGGCAACCAAGTGTGGAGCATATTTATAGAGTTTATTGAACTTGAGGGCATACTCCCTCACATTCAATTATCCTTTTTTCAAATTCATAAACTCCATCATCTTGGCCACCCTAAGCTCAAGCTGAAAGAACTGGTAAAGGAAAGTCGTCTTAAACTCCTCCCAAAGAATCACATTGTTGTTCCCCTTCTCCTCCTACCAATTAATATATCATATCTGGGCCACCCCCTTGAGTTGGTAAGCCGCCAACTCTGCCTTCTCTTCTAACCTCACACCCACGATAGCCAACACTTTGTATACCTCATCAATAAATTCTTGAGAGTTCTCATCCATCTTAGACCCATTCAACTCTGGTGGGTTCATCCTCATGAAATCCCCAACCCTAGATGCTGGAGTAGGAGCATGAGGTTCTTGGGCCCCTTGATTGACTTGATTATCCATAGCTTGAGTTAGCAAAGTGATAACATCCCGGAGCTCTCCATGAGCTTGTTGTTCTTCGGGAATATGGGCTCTTCTTTCTCTTGTGTTAGGCATGATTTAATAATGGTAAAGGACATTTGTTAGAGGAGAAACCGTACCTTGCTTCTACAGCACAACATAGATTATGAAGAAAGGAAACATTTCCTAAAATGTCTCATAGCTCCTTACTCGTAGTTGTGGGTAACAACACAACCATGAATAAGAATCTAATCAAAGTGGTGTGTTGGATACCAAGGATAATTAACAACCTAGTGCTGTGATACTAAGTTTTTCACGACCCAAACCTAGGGCCTAGATGTGACACAATGAATGGGGAACCCGAAGGGGCCCCAAACAAGCCTCTTAGCATATCATTACCCATCCTTGGTCGCGGAAGCAATATAATAACAATAGAGAATAGAAATAAGGGTAAAAGGGGATAAGGGTAGTCTTTCATATCACGAAACATCGAAGAATCAAAGAGAGTCAAGATCAAGCATAATTACATAACTTGTCTAATAACACCTCTAAACATAGAACTTAGCTGGGGCCAAGACAAACAATCGTTCTCACCCTCATAGTCAAAACATAACATAAAGGAAAAGAGAGTCTTTATGCACATCATAGTATCAAAGACATTGTATTGAAATTGAGTACTCACCAACTTGCTTTGTAGAGATAGTACTAGCCGCGGTGAGGATGAGGATGATCATGAGGAGCTTCGGTTCCTACATGGTATCATGTAGGTATAGAGTATGCATTAGTATGTTTGAATGCACTAAGTATGTAGGATATAATATAGATAGGTAACATAATTGAAATGCATAATTAGGAAATAAAAAAGCATATAGCAATATGGCATGCATAAGTGATGCTTAAAGTAAAACATCCTTATATAGAACATATTACATGTGTAGTTAGAGACCATCATGTCCAAGGCCTACCACACCCTTGGAGAGGCGATTAAGGTATCAAACCCTCAATTGGTTGATGGTGGTCTCACCCTGCCATCCATAATGATTGAGGTATTAACCCCTCAATTGGTTGATGGTGGTCACACCCCGCCATCCATGGTGATTGAGGTCTAGCACCCCCTCAACTAGGTGTCATCAACTTGTAACACTATATATACTTTTCATGAAATCAACATATATATACCATCCTTTCATCATCATAAAGTAATATAAGTCATAGGACATGCAATGGATCATTAATAGCTCAAGAACCCTCGGACATTCTATCAAACACTTGGTGGTGTACAATGCTATTGTAAAACCATACAATTAAAGAGTGAAATCATGCAAGAAATCTTGAAGTAAATTAACGCACCAACACTTTATAATACCACCTTTCAAAGTACATTGAAACCTCTCATAAAATGTTATCGTAGATCATAGATTCATGACTCAAAACATGCTTGAACAGTCACACTTTTACAAAATCCCAACATAGTTCATAGTCAAATTCATAATAGAAGACTCATAAGTAAAATCAACTTAGAAATATGTAATTTAGGTAAAAAGGAAGCTTGAGAACCATGATGAAAGGACCCAATGATTGAAACCCACATACCTCGACTTTGGAGAATGCCTTGATGAACATTGAGATGAGAACTTGAAGGTTGATTGAAATCCTTAGTATCCAGAATGAGATTTGGCACTTGAATTTTTAGTAAATTATTTGTCTAAGTGTTTGAGAGAGTATTGGGGAATGTATAGTATGATATAAAGGTGAAATATTGCTATACCTTCACCTATGGAAAGAATTAAGCCCAAGATCCAAGAGCCTTAGACTGGGATAAAAAAAACTAGCACATAAATACCCAAAGGTGCGCCCTTGGCGCATCGTGCCAAGGGCACGGAAACCTCTCTACAAATCGCATTTTGTGATTTTCATATTTTGATATGGTTGATCTAAAATCGGGGTTAGACCCATTGCCTACTTGATTTTTTCCCCTGAACAAGAATATAAAGTCAGATTTTCGATATGACACATAGATTTTGAGATATATAGAAATTACGATTATGGGCACTTTCGAGACACATTTTGGACTCGTTTCAGAAATATTGAAACGACCCCAAAAAGTGTCCAAAAATGTACCTTAGGGTGCCTATAATCGTAATTTCTATATTTCTCAAAATTCATGCGTGATATTGAAAATTAGACTTCATATTCGAGATCAGGGGGCAAAATTGGGTGGGTAATGGGTCTGACTCCTATTTAAGAGCAACCGTATGATAATTTCAATTTCCCAAATTCTATTTCAAAAATCAATCTATGTTAGTACCACTACACGCAACTACCACGACCTATGTAAAATTGTCCTCCGCGTTGGGTCCGCATTATGGGCCTATGTTATTTTGTTGCCAATTTTTCCAGTTTGGTCCAAGGCTTTTGGGTCTTGGGCCTAAGCGTTTCCATGCATAAAAACACCTATACTTAGCCATATTACAACACCATATCATACAAGACATTCCCCAATACTCTCTCAAATACTTAGAAAAATATTTCACTCAAATCAAGGGTCCCAAACTCATCCGGATCTTAAGAAATTCACTCACGCTTAAAGTTCTCGTCTCAAACATTATCAAGGTATTCTCCAAAGTTGACTTATATGGGTTTCAACTATTTGATCCTTCACCCATGGTGCCCAAGCTAACTTTTTACTTAAATTATATGTTTCTACGATAAGGTACTTATGGGTCTTCTTATTATAAAATCAACTATGAACTATGTTGATTTTTTCTAAAAGTGTGACGTTATAAGTATGTTTTGAGCTATGAATCTATGATCTATTTTGAGATTTTATTAAGGGTTTAAATTTATATGGGTTGGTTGATTTACTTCATGTTTTATTCTATGATTGCATTCTTGAATTGCATGATGTTACACTAGCATTAAAGACCCACCAAGTGTTTGATCAAATGTCCGGTTTAGGGTTCTTGAGCTATTGATGATCCATTGCATGACCCATGATTTGAATGAGTTTATGATGATGAAAGGAGAGTATATATGTGTTTATTTCATGAAAAGTATTTTTAGTGTTGTAAGTTTACCATAACCAAGTTGAGGGGTTGGTACCTGAAACACCTAGATGGGATGTAGTAGACCCATTAACCAAGTTGAGAGGTTGATACCTCAAACACATTGATGGGAGGTGGTAAACCTATTAATCAAGTTGAGGGGTTGGTACCTTAAACACATTGATGGGAGGTGATATACCCATTAACCAAGTTGAGGGGTTGGTTCCTCAAACACTTTGATGGAAGGAGGTAAAACCATTAACCAAGTTGAGGGGTTGATATCTCAAACACCTCCAAGGGGTGGTTTACCTTGGATTCCAAGTACTAAGTGGCTTGGTCTATGAAGATGGTTTCTTCCAACATATGCAGTATGTTCTATATAAGCATGGTTTACTTCAAGCATCATTCATGCATGCCATATTGCTATTATGTTCATTCAATATCTAATTATGCATTTCAATTGTGTTTCTTATCCCTTGTTGTATTGCATCCTACATACTTAGTACATTCAAACGTACAAATACATATGCCCACATGATATTACCATGTAGGAACTGGAGCTCCACACGATCATCATACTCGTAGCTAGTTTCGACATCTTGAAGATAACTTCTGGTGAGTCCTCATGTTTGAGGACATTAGCCTTTCTCTCTCTGGCTTATTTATTTCCTTATGATGAATACTTTGATACTAAAAGGGTTAGCCTGAAGATTGTCTTGGTCCCTTCTCTATCTATGTATTAGAGGTATTGTTGAAATATTATGATGTATTAATGCTATGATCTCGACTTTCTATGTTTCTATGATATGAAAGATGTCCCTTAGTCCCATTTCTCCCCTTTTTACTGTCTCGTGAAGTGGCACAATCACTTTCGTGACCAAGAATGTGTAACAATATGCTAAGAGGCTCATTTGGGGTCCCTTTGGGTTCCCCATTTACTGTATCATGTCTAGGCCTCTTGGTCCAGGTCGTGACAATGTCATCTCGTAAAAATATAAACACCTGTCTACTTTGAAGTTGTATGGGAAAATAATTATCATGACCCAAGCCTAGGGCCTAGTCATAATACGGCAAATGAGGAACCCAAAGGTACCTCACTGAAGTCTCTTAGAATTTACACATAAATAAAGTGGAATTTAGAATGGTAAAATGGGAATAAGGGAAATCAAATCATAAAAAAAGGTTTAAACATAAACTCATCAAACATTCGTCCAATAATACTATCTAGAAAATGACTTGGTGGGGGCTAAGACAGGTTCAAAGCTCATCCTCAAGTAATATGCAGCAAAGAAAATACAACTTGAAAAAAATGTCTGAAATACATGAAGCATGAAGGAAGAAGGTGTGGTCCTTGAACTGGAGGACTCACGAATCGCTAGTCTTAAAACGTCCAAAATCTATCCATGTGTCGGAGTAGGAGGAGCACAAGTCTATGATAAATTCATCAAAATATTGGTATTAGGTCGACAGGGTGGCATACAATTTGCTGATTTTGGGAGACTTGCATCCTAATGGAATCAATATTTTACCACTACTATTTTTGGAACCAGTGGTGATGAAGTTGTTGTTTATCATCTCGATTTTCCATTAAACAACGTGGTTTTATGGAAATAACTGAAGTCAACAAGAATATTTTGAGAAGCTTGTGGAACAAACAAATCAGAAAGAAAACCTTATAGGTTTTAATGATGTGCAGCAAATGAATGGAGATGTCCTAGAGTGGCGTAACTTGGAACAAGGTAGAGTTTAAAATCTACCCCACTCCAAGACGTCTCCCTTCATCTGTTGTACAACTTTAAAATCTACAAGATTCACCTTTTGATTTGTTTGTTCCTACCAGCTTCTCAAAATATTCTTATTGACTTCAAATATTTCCATAGAAATTATGTTGTTCAATGGAATACCGAGAAGAACAACTTCAGCAACACGGATTTAATAAAATAGTGATAAAACATAGATACTATTAGGATACAAGTCTTTCAACAACAATAAATGGTATCCTTTGTGTTTACCTAATACAAATATTTTGATCATTGCATCACATTAAAAAATTATTCAAATAAAAGAAAATAAGTTGATGGACGAGTTACTTCACCTGGAATGCATTACCAAGCAAATTATATCTATTAGTCCTACATATACCACCTCCACGAGTATGATTCTGCTGAAACCCCAATAGCATTTAAAATTCATCAGTCTCCACGGGCTGAGAGCTTTAAAATTAGATAAATAAGGCACTAGAGTAAAATTTTCTTACAAGGGATTCCTCTCCTCTTTATTTCTCTCTCTACCCCCTTGTAGGGAAGAATTAGGCACTATAGACTGTCGCTTTAGTACCATCTCTATCCCTTACCCCAATTTTAGAATTGATTTTATCCATAATCTTTTATTTTATTACTAATTCCAAGAACCGATGCTACCTTCGGCCCAACATATATTTTTTTATCTCGATTTATGTGATACTGATATTCTCTTTTATATACTTTAACTTTAAGTCGTTAATTATATTGCAGGTTATAATATATTTTATATCATTTGTAAATAATATGTATTACTTATCTTATTCCAATTTATATTGCATATAAATATTTTGAGAATCAATCAAAATTTTATTTATTCTTTTAAAAAATTTTAAATTCATATTTATTGTAATTTAGAGTACCTCTATCCCAATTTATGGGGCGCTAGTAAAATTTCATGAACCATTATGACTTATAGTAATTTTTACATCATTTTGAGTAAAATACATATATTTTTTTGGTTTATTTATATTGTATTTCTTAAAAGTACTTCGTCTTTGACACAAATATATTCATACAAAGATATTAAAATAATTGTTTAATTTTATTTGTCCTGTTTTAAAAAAAGATTTAATTTATCTTTTGGATTTTATTTTATCCTAATTATAATACTTACATTACTCGGAATGATCGATTAGGATGATATAGCAAAGATTTATGGGTTCGGCTCAAGATAATTTTAATTGAGTTCAGTCTCAACCCGTTCAAGCATCAACCCATATTAAAAAAATTCCCAATTGAGCCTAATTTAGTATCCAATTTCAACCCATTCCATTGCACTTTACTTGCATTGATATAGTGTATGTTTTCTATCTATCTTATATTTTCTATCAATTATATATTAATCCATATCTTTTTATTTTTATGTTTTTATTTGAAATTCAAATTGTGATTATAATAAATAAATAATAATATATTAGAATTATTGAGATTTAGCGTGTGGAATAGTGCGGATCATGATCCAACCTGAAGTTTTAGCCCATTTGAGCCCAACCCATTTGAGCCCAAAGTAAATATAGACGGGTCATAATCCAACACAATTTTTATGTTAACACATTTTGATATTCTCAATTTCAACCCAAACCACCTATTTGACACACATATGGCAAAGTCATAGTTGAATTGGCTTGAAAAATGATTTGTAGAAGTTATAATACAAAATCATAGTTAAGGTAGTTGAATAAATAATTAATAGAATTGATAAAATAAAATAAAGCAGATGAAGCAAGCACGTCAATCGGTAGTTGCCTGCTTAAGAAGAAAGTTGAAGCATGTGTGTCAACTATGACCTACCAATTTATTGGTACTTAGATATATGTAATAGATGTAAATTGACGAGTTTAAAGGGCCAAAAAAAAACTTGACCCCATATTCAGATCTAGAAACACAAAAAAACATAAAAAGAAAAAAATACTAAAAGTGATCTTAAAGTGACCTTCTATATATAATCATATCTATCTGACAAGGGTTCTCTAAAAGAAATCTCTTACAATCTGCCACAACTCTTTTCCTCCGTCAAGATTTATGTATATGTGCTTTTTTTCTTGTCAAAAGCAACAAGTTTCACAGAATCAAATTCTTTTAGGCTATGAGTTTTGAGGTCACCTAATTCTTTCAATCCACCCTCTTGATGAGCCGTGATGGTTCCAACATCATCTCTATAGTTCTAATCATTTGAATGGTACTTGATTATAATAAGATTCTATCTTTATTGTTGTAATATCTTTTATTTAGGTATTTGTCATGTTTCGGAAGGGTACTATTGGTGTGAATAACACTTGAAGAACCAATACTGATTCCCCAAGACAACCAGTAGACCTAATCATTATATCTCATTCAATAGCAGAAGTAAGTACTCAAGTAAAGGATATGGAGTAACCAAATCATTGAATCACTATACCAGTATTAGTTTCCAATGGATAAAGTTGGGAGGTAAATAAAAATCAACTATCACTGAGCAACATCTACGAAAGTCTAGAAGGTGCCAAGACAAGTCCCGAGATACTGCAAAGGAAATACTACTAATCAAGATAAGTTAAAAAAGTCTCCCTCGGGTAGCAAGGAGGGCTCACCAAGTTTGGAATGTAAAGATCGGTCCTCATGATTCGCCTATTAAGTTCCTTAAACACCTCTATCTGTATCATAAGATGATGCAGACCCAAATGAATATTAGTATATTGAATATACTGGTATGTAAGATGGCTAAAAAAACAAATAAGGCTCAATACAATCAATCTTAACAAGCTTAGACAATCAACAATTCAACCTCACAATACACCTGATCAACCCAATCAAGAATGCAAAATATTTATATAAAGTAATTCCCCTGAAGGGAATCCTAGCATGGAATTCAGTCAAACCATTTATGCACAATTATGGAGTTTCTCTAACCGAAAACCATCACATACGAGTTTGCGATGATATAACATTTATACCATCATAGCCACAATCATATAATACTTGTCCAAGGCAAGGGAAGATCAAAGCTATCTTGATCGACAATCAACTAATGTCCAATTTTGGAGGCATGAGAGGAACGAGACTACATCTACCTGGATTCTCGCCTTACTTATATAAGAGGCTGAGTTTGGGACTACTACTACTCGGATGCTCAATTAGTTTATGTGGGAGGCCGAGATCGGGACTACTACTACACAAATGCTTACCTAACTTATATGGGAGTTCAAGGTAGGAACTATTACAACTCAGATGCTCGCCAAACATACGTGGCAACCCGAAGCTAGAACTATTGTTGCCTAGATGTTTTTTTGGAACTATCTGGAGGTGCTAAACCTTCATTCCTTCAATATATACACCGATAACCACTAAGTATTTCCTTTCTCTATGAATGGATCCAATATCACCATTATGTTGTACCGCCTAAACCTACGAACGGAGACAATATAACCATCAAGTCATATTACGTACCTAGCAAACTGAGTTAATATAACCATCGAGTCATACTGGTTTACCTAGCGGACAGAGTCTATAACAATCGAGTCATACCACTTTACCATAAAACAGAGAACATAATGATCGAGTCAAAATGTGTTACACAACGAATGGAGTCAATGTAACCATCAAGTCTTGCTTCTTTACCTTGCAAACAAGGCCAACATAACGATCAAGTCATCAACAAAAACCAAAACTTAACACAAAAATAGTCTAGTTGCCAATCTTGAGGAGTTCTAGTGCATGAGATGTCTATTAAGGTAAGATACTGCATAACTAAAGCTCACCTACAAGAACCCAGTCTAATACACCATTCTATAGGGATTTAGGCCAGGTGAAATGACATTGTGGCATCTAAAGCAAATTCTGATATGTTATACTAATGCCAACATGATTCACAGTACTATATAATAGAAAACCAGAACTGTTATAAACTACCAAGTCATAGAAAAACTTCTTCAAAATCCTTCTTTCTCACAATACTCCACCTAACTATAGCAACAATATTCAAAATCACTAGAACCGCACGAGAAAATCAAAACCATGTTGAAACAACGTTAGAGAAGTATAGAAACCCAAATGAAACCCAAATTGTTCTACCATATGAAATACCTACCTCAACTCTAAAATTCATCATATATACCTATTAGAATCCTCTAGTCGATCCTTGTCTGTTCTAAACATTCCAAACACAATCTGCATCTCATCCATCAACCTCACATCATCAGCTTCTAAATAATCATATGCAAGCTCTATATATTAGAGAACCATAATGATCAGCATGAAGAATGTGACTTAGAGCAAAACACTAAATCATACTTGTTCCCCAGAAATCAAGTTCTTAGGCTAATATACTAATTCGTAAGCTAACCGATGATAGATAAAAGTCACTTGGCACTGCATTCCGGAGGAAGTAACTCGTTCATCAACTTATTTTCTTTTCTTTTTTAGAATAATTTCAAATGCAATACATTGATCAAAATATTTCAATTAGGTCAATACGGTGGTATACAATTTATCAATTTTGAAAGTCTTGTATCCTAATGGTATGTCATGCCCCGGGAGGGTACCTTTAGCATGATCAATACTCAGAGACTATTGCTAGTCCCCAAGCAAACAACTCAGCCTTATCACATTCGTTCAGTCACATTCTAATACTGGAAGATATCCATGAGTAAGAATATTTAAATAAGAAGTAATGACAAAATGAATATCAATGGAAAAATGCCAAATAGTCTATCCATCAATTAAGACTGGTGTTAAAGAAACTAGTCAACAATAACGTCTACTCAAATCAACAATATAGTCTATGAAACCTCTAGACATCTGACCAAAATTATGCCAATGATAGACACATGGATATCTCAAAAATAGAATAAAATAAGTCTAAAACTCAACACTAGTAAAGAAACATAAAGTCCTTTGAAAGCAGGGGAAGGCTCAACAATCAACTGAAAGCAAATTAGTCTTCAACGGGGCATCAGGTAATGACCATTGGTACTTGTCTCTGTATCATGAAAAATGCAGGTCCAAATAGACGTCAGTACGTGGAATGCACAAGTATGTAAAATGGTAGAAAGAAACATGTAAAGGAAAAATAATATTACCTCAAATAACTTAACTCAAAAAATAGGAAACTCAATCATCATGCCAAGAGTCTATAGTAAAAATGTAATTTAGAAAATGACTACTCATCTATTATCTACGTCTCATCCACTCGAAGTACTATTAATGCCTACTTAGAAGTTTCTCTAACTAACAACCATCACCTATGGCCAGTCATGATACAATAAAGCAATGTCATTGCCAGATCCATCCAATACCCTACAGGGATATAGGACATACCATTAGTGAATCCAAATCAGTAAATCATGTCATCATTTTGGGACAATAGGAAACATATGATTTTATGGTTCAATCCTCTCCAATGCTGGCTACACAGTTATTGAGTTTGAGTTGGACTTACTCTTACTCAATTCAGTGCTCAAATTTCTTCCAAAGACTCCATATGTTCATAAGACATCAACCATATGGTTAATTCAGTAATCTAGTCTTATTAGACATTTACTGCTCAACTCATCACATCAACTATCAACACTTTTGGTTACATCATTTTTAGGTTCAATTGTTGACTTATAAGGAAGCAATCATACATTATTCTAACTCATAGAATTTAGGAGAAAAAATATAGAAATAAAGCATTTAAGGATTCCATTTACTCTTTAGGCTCAAATTATGTTCATGCATGCTCATTTAAGTTAAACACATGAAAACTATAAGAATTCATGCTGGGGTTTATGTAGTAAGGTAAAATCATCAAATTCATGTAATTAAATCAAAACAATAGTAATTCATGCATGATTATGTAGAAATACATTAGATTTTTAGAAACAACATTCAAGAAACATTCATGGGAGACTCAATTTACTCATATGACAATTAATTTGGGTTATGGGGCACATGGAAGAACACAATCCATGCTTTGGTTAGCCTTACATACCTGAAGTTTTGAACCTTGAAAGAGATTGGAAGAATTCTAAAGTTCATCTTCAAACCCTAGACCTTTTCTCTCTTAAAACCTTTCTTCTACGTTCGAGAGAGTGATTTAGCATAAAAATATCAAATTGTCATGTGTAGGGCTTTATTTGGGTTTAAAAATGTCAATTTTAGGCTTTAAAAAGGTTGGAAAAGACCAAAATAAGCTTTCTTAAGAACCTGCCAAAAGTCATCTATGGGCCCATTTATAGCCCTTAGAACATTCCACGACTCTTAGGGACCCTTCTGTAAAGTTTTTGCCCAATTTCAAGGTCTGTGGATCATTTTCACAAGCCCAATCTACGGCCCATAGAAGGTTCTATGACCCATAAATTGGTCTGTAGAATATGGAACCGAAAAATGATGTTTTAGGACTTTTTTCCATGAGTTAGCAGACCAACCATACTTTATTCTACGGCCTGTAAAGAAGTTTGGCTTAATTGACAGGAAGGTTTTGAACTCGACGGAGGACTAGAGGTCTATTATGACCGTAATACACTTCCTACATATAAGAATGACACTTGAAACGTAGTTAAATGCGAGAATAGAGTTATGTGGTATAACAAAATTTCCTCCAGGATCATTTGTCCTTGAATGATGAGTAACTAGGAGCCCTATCATGAATAAACTCAAATACTCAGATACTCAAATACGCATAATCTAGAAATCAACCTCAACTCAAGATTCAGAATTGAAAAACTACTTCTAACATCATCATTAGGTATGAATACTGTAAATGACATGCATACTCAAACATAGACTCAAGAAGAACATCAACTCGGAGATAAGAACTAAACTCAAAAATGGAAACGTAACGCAGAGAGTAAAAATGAACTTTTACCATCAATTTCATCATTAGAAGGCACGAATAGGTGAAGGTATCTAGCCTTCATATACTCTTCAACCTATGTAGCCTCTTCAATGGATTGACTTCTCCACAACACTTTTACAGAAGCAACCTCTTTGGTTGTCAACATGTGACCTAGATAATTAAGGATTTCAACTGGGATAACTTCATAGCTCAAACTATTTTTCAATCTAATGTTTTCAACAGGCACAACCAAGGATAGGTCTCCGAAGCACTTCTTCAGCATAAAAATATGAAGACTGAGTGGATGACTGCTAACTGTGGTGGTAGCTCTAACTCAGAAGCTACATTTCCCACTCTCTGCATAATTTGGTAGGGGTTAATGTATCATGGACTCAACTTCCCCTTCTTCTCTAATCTCATTACACCCTTCCCAGCTAACACTTTCAAGTATACCCAATTGTTCACTTTGAACTCTAGGTCCCTTATTCTAAGATTAGTGTAAGTCTTTTGGCGACTCTTGGCGGTGCTGAATCTCTCTTGGATGATATTTACCTTATCCATATCTTGGTAAACTAGGTCTAGCCCAATCAATCCTGCTTCACCCACCTCGAACCATCCAATCTATTATCTACATCTCCATGTTATAGAGGGCCTCAAAAGGAGCAATTTGGATACTTGAATGAAAGCTATTATTATAGGAAAACTCAATTAGAGCCTAGTTGTCATCTCAATTACCTTTGAAGTCAATAACACAAGACCTCAACATAACCTCCAAAGTTTGTATTGTTTGCTCGGCCTGAGCATCACTGTGAGGATGGAAAGCAATACTAAGGTTCACCTTTGAACCCAAGGCTTTCTAAAAGGACTTCCAGAAATGGTTAGTGAATTGAGACCCTTTATCTGATATAATAGACAAAGTAACTCTATGTAATCTAACAATCTTCGTTATGTATAACCAGGAATAATCCTCTACATTGTCTATCAACTTTACCACTAAGACATGTGTACATTTAATCGTCCAATCAACTATTACCCAAATTGAGTCATGCTGTTTGCAGGATCTCAATAAGACTGTGATAAAGTCCATATTAATAATCTCCCATTTCGACTAGAATCTCAAATTCTGGGCTACTCCACATAGCCTTTGGTGCTCAACTTTAACTTGCTGGCGATTTGGGCACTTGCCAATGAACTCAATAATGTCTTTCTTCATTCCACTCTGGCAATAAACTTCTCTCATGTCATGGAACATCTTAGTAGACTTAGGATGGATGGATTATCTAGAACTATGGGCCTCCGCCATGATCCTCTCTTGAACACAATCAAGATCTGAAATACACAATCTGCATTGATACCTCAATACTTTATCTCACTCTTTGGCGAAATCCATCACCTTCTACTTATGCACATCCTCCTTCAACTATGATAAATTAGGATCTTGATCGTATTTCTCCTTCACTTCTACAGTAGGGATGATGCAGACCTATTATGCATAAGAACTCCTCCTTTAAACAATTCATCTAGTTGAAATCCCAATCATGCTAGTCGGTGAACCTCTTTGGCCAACTTCTTTTTCTCTTCCTCCACATGGGCAGTGCTCCCTATGGATATATTACTAAGAGTATCAGAAACAATATTAGCTTTACCTGGGTGGTAGAAGATGCTCGTGTCGTAGTCTTTGAGCAACTTAAGCCATCATTTTTGCCTCAATTTAAGCTCTTTCCAGGAGAGTACATATAACAAGCTCTTATGGTGTATGAAAACATCAACATGTGCTCCATATAGGTAGTGGTTTAGAATCTTGAGTGCAAAAAGCACCATAGCCAATTCTAAGTTATGAGTTGGATAGTTCCTCTTATGGATCTTAACTTGTCTGAAAGCATAGGCTATGACCTTACTTCTCTGCAACAGAAAACATTCCAATTCCACTCTAAAAGAATCATAATAGATCATGAAATCATCCACCCCTTTAGGAAGAGTCAACACTGGTGTAGTCGTTAATCTAGTTTTCGACTCCTGAAAATTCTTCTCACACTCATCGGTCCACTGAAATTTAGCTTTCTTTTGAGTAAGATTGAGAAATGGAGAGGATAAATAAGAGAATCCCTCAATAAATTTGAGGTGGTAACCAGCTAAACCCAAAAAACTCCTTATATCAGATGGAGAGGTGGGTCTAGGCCGGCTCTTATTTGCCTCAATCTTATGCATATCCACTCAAATACCATCACCTAAGACAAATATGGCCCAAGGATGACAGTGACTTAAGCCAAACTCACATTGTGAAAATTTGACATATAACTCCTTACCTTTGATGGTCTAAAGAATAATTAAAAGGTGACCAACATGCTCTTCCTCATGTCTAAAGTACCCCAAGATATCGTTGATGGACACAATTATGAACATATCAAGGTGTTGTCTGAATACTCTGTTCATGAAGTCCATGAAAGTAGTAAGAGCATTTGTAAATCCAAAGGATATTACCGAAAATTCAAAGTGACTTAGTCTGGTTCGAAAAATCATTTTTGGGGTGTCACATTCTCTCACATTCAACTAGTAATAGCTTGATCTAAGGTCTATCTTAGAGAAAACAGTGGCACCCTGATATTGGTAAAACAAATCGTCAATCCTTAGAAGGGGATATTTATTCTTAATGGAAACCTTATTCAACTGGTGATAATGTACACACATCCTGAGGGATCAATCCTTGTTCCATATGAACAGGATCAGATGTAAGGACCTGGACTTTATACAGCTTCAATGAAGCTTGGAGTATTAGTTCCGAAAAGATTTGGACCAAGGTGATACTTCACTAGGGATTTCACAGTCTGTGTGGTGCTATACGGACTATGTGAAGCCTCTTTGGTGTGACTCTTGGCTTTCTTTTGGGTGTTGGAGCCTTAATGTTTAGTTCTAAACTAAGACAGGCCACACATGGACCCCACAGGAGGCCGTGTGAAGCTTCACAGACTATGTGGAGGGCAGTGTTGTAGCCTTAACCATGGAGTTCCACAATATTTGAACCAAGGCATTTGGTACGATCCCTCTCACGAGCCATGTGGAGCGCCACGGTCTATGAGGCACTCCCTTGTGGCTTTTAGAGTGAAAATGTTTCTATGTATGGAGTCACCATCTTGGGACCTTGTCATGGAAGAATGTTTCTAAGGAAGGTGGGACGAAGGAGGCTCACAAACGGGCTATATCACCCTCCGTATGGGTAATTTTTTTGAAAAATAATCTAATTCTGGGATCTTCATACTCAAGATAAGTTCACTTTCAATCCCCAATTCAAGCTTATTTATTTGGTTTAAATTTATCATGGACCTCTTTCATCAAGTCATGTTCAAAAGATTTCCATTGGCTACGATTTTCACAAGAACCAATAGAAGGGTCGATATTAAATTAACATATGTCTTAGCACAAACAGAACAAGGTAGCCCATGACTTATCAAATTGAATCTCTTTGAATTATCTTTCCAATGCATCTGGTTTCACCTTATTCTGTGTTTAGATCAAGAAGTTATGGTCGCTTTCGTAAAGCCTGTTTGTGTAGTGTTTTCTGAAAATTAGCTAAGTGAGGTCTCACGGTAGGGTTTCATGGTCCGTGAAAGATTGTATAGACCGTGAGACCTCCTCACTATACACATGGAAAGACATGATATTTTGCTTCATAAATGGTGTTTTTGGTAATTATGGCTTCTCATGAGGGTCTTTTATGACTTCTTATGCTATTATAAGGCCTCCAAATTACCTAAAATCTATTCTTCTCATTCAAATTTATTCATCACATTAAAAATTCTCTCAACTCTCCTTAAGAATTGTCTCAAAGGCTCTTGTGAAGACAAAGCTTGGGAATCAAGGGAAAACTCATTTCTCTATCAATTTCTTCTTGACTTTTCTTCAATAACTAAGGTATATGAGTTTGATTCTAGATCATTTTTAACCAAGAAGATCAAAAACTTTTTTCAAGTAATTTTTCATGAATTTTAGCTTACTTTAAGTTTGGATTTTTAATACTATGATTTATTAAATTCAATTGATGTATGGGCTATGCTTATTTATTGATGAACGCTTGGGTTTTTCATCGTGTATTGAAGGCAGTCAATGTGTCAACCATTCCTCTCCCATTAGACTTGTCAAGCCCTAATATGATGAAATGCATTCAAGTTACAAATATATGAATGTGAATGTCCCCTTTAAAGATTATTTTATGCACAGGTAATCTATATTACATTTTAAATGTGAATATTACTCATATATTCACTTGAATTTCATATTGTACTACTGATTTAAGTTTGAATCTCTATTACCTATTTCATTATCATCTCATTCATAGTATATGCATTCATGAACATTGGCGTTTACCAAAACTATGAAGTGGGGTAAGCCTAATTATGTTTATGTAAATAATTTTGGTAAAGATATTGGTTATGACAACAATGTGATCACACAAATGTCTATGCTTACTGGCTTTTTGAGCATATTGGGTGCTTGGACCATATTGTCATGTCCATGAGCTATTCCTACGCATAAGCATCGTGATTATGAAGTATGGTTTTGTTTTTGAGCCTAAATATGCACAAAAAGGATTTAAAATGACTATTGCATATCTTTTGAGTTAATGTATATGTATAAGTATTCTCGTGGGACGTCTTGACTTAGCGCTGATAGGTTGGGGGGTGAGGCTATCCCCAAGGGTCCTCTCCCTTTTCTTGAACTATGTACCAGCAGATAAATGAAACTTGTTACTAAAAAGACGAGGTTGTAAGGAATGGTTACATTTATTGATATGATATGTGTCACGACCCAAGCTTAGGGCCTAGACGTGACACGACAAATCGGAAACCCGTAGGAACACCAAACAATCCTCTTAGCATATCATACACTTTATTGGCTGCGGAAGCAATATAAACAAGATTCAAAATGAAAAATTAAAAAGGAAGCATGAATAACAGAAGTTTTTCATGATAACTTGAACATAGAAGCAGTTAAGCTCATAATACAAACCAACGTAATATCCAACATCACCTCTACTATTAATGGGGTGGGGGCTAGAATATCTCCCGAGCTCACCCTCATAGATTGGTATCCAAAAGCATAACATAAAGTCTTAACATAAACATGAAAGAAAGTAGATATTGTTCCGGGATATAAAGACTCACCAAATGCTCTCTTACTATGCATCGAAATAGCCACGTGGGGAAGGATGGCCAATATGAACTCCGATCCCTACATGGTGATATCATGTAGGTATAGAGTATGCGTTAGTACTTGGAATGTACTAAGTATGTGAGGTGCAATGAAACAAGGGAAGCAAGCCATAGTAATCGAAATGCATAAACATAATCAAAGACGTAAGCTCAATATGTCATGCATAATGAATGCTTAAGGTAAAACATACAGAGAGGTAATCATACTTGCATAACTCATAAAAAGCATAATAAAGTGGCTTGAGTAGCTCGTCCATATACCTTGTACTAGAGGGTGAGGAATATTGCGTAGGCCACAATAATAAAGAACCATCATAAATCATCATAAAAGAATATCTTGGGGACATGAGGGGGACATGAGCATATATGAAGAAAATTATAGATCAAGAATGGCATATACCATAAAGCTTTGGGGAGTTCACAAAAGATAGTGAGAAATACAAGGTGTCATACATAACTAAATTATTAGTATTCTTGGGTGAAAAATATATCACTTTACATTAATGACTATTTTATTATGCAAGAAACATTGACAATCATAATGAAGAACAACTTACACACTTGTAGAAATTATCACGTACCTTTAGTGGAAATTACCATTTGAATTTTTGAAATAAGGAATCATAGGAACTTTAAATCACCTTTGGACTTAACATAAAGGAACCACTTAAATTTATCATTATGGGACCTCTTGGGAACATGAGGAGAACTCAAACATATGTGAGAGTGACCATAACTGACATAAACTTTGTGAGCTAACCCATGGAGTCCTGATGTGTTTCCCTAAAAGGAAATAAATGGGGAAATCACTTTGTAAGGGTGAATTTCCTAATTCCTAAGTAGATCCACTAAACCATGTGTGAACCAGGTACTTGCCTCTAGTTCTTTGACTCGGGTACTCGCCTCAAACTAGACTTGGGTACTCACCTCAAGCCCTCATATTTAGGGTATTCGCCTCTTAAATATTTAGGTAATTGCCTCTAATCCCTTTACCCATGGTGGAACGTATATTTAGGACTTAGGTAATCACCTCTAGTCTACTCGCCGCTAGGTACACTTTTACAATAGTAGGAGAGTCATAGGTCACAGTATCATATCATAAAATCATTCCAAGTCATGTAGGAGGATAATTTATCCAACCCCAACCCCTTGATATCATAGAGTGAAAATCATAAGATAGATCCTTAATCATTCCTTAGATGGGAGATCCTCTACCATCAACAATCATTCACAAGAATCTTTTCATGAGTTTAATACGTGCTTGGGAATCCATAAATTAACATGACATGTTTGTCATGTAAATTCATAATATAATCTACTATCAGCATCAAGATTCCTTGTCAAGTAATTTAGTAAAACACATGGTGAGCATATTCACATATAGTTAAAATCATGCATTTCAAGAGTAAGAGACAAGAGAAAAGTAAGATGAATCAATTCCAAAGTCATTCAAATCATCCCATTAATATTGTAGGAAAACTCTCATAATTTAGGAAAGAATCATATTTCAACATACATAGGGAAACTAATTATTTTAAACCATTCTTAATCAATTCATCATAATAATATACATCACCATTCAAAATATGTACATGGGAGCATGAAATCCATCTTATCAAGCAAAAACCTTTATTTTGAATATCATAAAAACCAACTAAACACATAAGTTCATTCATAGCCTTCCATAGCATCATAAAGAACTTAACTTGAATATCTTAAGATCCATCATAATATCAAACCCCAACAACATTTTGGCATAAACATCATTTCTTGTAAAACTTATGCATTATAAACAAGAGTTCATAAATAGCTCTAAAATAATCCATAAATCCATAAATACCACATAATACTTTACTTCATGTTAATGCACAAATATAAACCATAAGAGATTGCATAATTGTAGTACCATATTCAAGAGTTCATAAAATAACCATAAGGATTCATGAACTTCATTTAGTAGGAGCAGAGAATTGGTTTGACTTGCAGTAAGGAAGGTTCCCAAAATCAAGCCCACATATCTCAAACCTTGGAGTTTCGTGAAGAAAATTGGAGGAAGGCTTGAGGCTTGACTTGTATTTTGGAATTCCAAATGTGCTCTAGAGATTCTTGAAATTGGATGGAGGATTTGGTGATAAATTGGAAGGGTTTCGAGCATGTCTTCTAGAGGTTTTGGTCTAGAAAAATGGCTAAAAATGAGGGATTCTCGTATTTATGGGAATTAGGTATTTACCTAAATGACCTTCAATGAAAAAGAGACTTTTTGAAAAAAGGAATGTCCTGTCTGCGATGCGGTCTTGATGTCGACAACCACTACTAGTTTGTGAAATTTCACTAAAAAAAATTTTTTTTTGGCCCAGGTAAAATATACCTTGCAGGTAACCATTCCAAAATACAATTTTTAGCTCTAAACAAGAAACAATATGAAGCTAGATTTGTGAAATTCTACACGGATTTTAATATATTGATAAAAAAATGTATCATAGGATCTTTCCGAGCTATGGTGAGGGGTGTTACAATATGATAATGGAAATCCTTCTGAAAAGGCATGGTCATAAGGAAGATGACCATCCACCAAAAAGGCGAGGTCGTAAGGTATGATATAGATTACCCTTGGCAAGTAATCTTCTCCTACCGATATGATGTCTTTATCGGAGTAATTCATATAATAGCTTGTATGAGTTTGATTTTGTCGGTTATAGTCCATCCCTAAAATATAAAAGCATTTGTGCATTTAATGTATCATTGATTTCATGGCATATTGTATACTATATCTATTCTTATATATCTTTTCAGGAAATAGCGTCTGCAACTTGTGAGATAGTGATACGTTCTACGTACATTCTATGCTCTGGAGACCCTGCATGTGGGATTCCACTAGGTATATTATTGTTCTTATTGTCATCTAGCATTAAATGAAGGTTTGGTAAGTCATATGCATTGCATGTCCACATAGTTAGTACATTCAAATGTACTAATGCATGCTTTTGCCTACATGATCTAACCGTGTAGGGATCGGAGGTTTTCTTCCTCCACTGTTTGATGACTAGATCGAATTTGAGACATTTGTTGTAGTGAGTCCTAACTTCCAAGGGCAAGTCACCATTCCTCTACCTATGAATTCTTGTTTCTTTTATTTACTTTGATGGTGAGCCCGGGATAAGTCTTGGGCCATGTTCCCTCTTATGTCTATTGGTATTGTTGGACATCTCAAAGACTTTTGTCGAATCTATATGTTATATGTTATATCTGAAGTATATGATTATGGTTATCTATTGGATATGCATAGTATGGATTGATTACGAGAATTATGATATGTATGTACGTTTGATGTGGAAATGTGGAAGATCCTA
This sequence comes from Solanum clarkiae, assembly GCA_011800125.2. NCBI lineage: Eukaryota > Viridiplantae > Streptophyta > Magnoliopsida > Solanales > Solanaceae > Solanum > Solanum clarkiae. The sequence goes on along the minus strand of JAABOM020082724.1, from coordinate 30,723 downwards.
ACTCACGTATTGCTGCCATAGAATGAGTCATTCTTACCCATTCCTTAGTCTTTATGTGCTACGTGTTATGTGAATCCATGTTAATCCCTATCCTTATGATGTCCCCATAGCGTGAGTCCTACTTTCTCGTCCCTTAGAACTATGCTTTTACTATTTGTATACGTTTTCGAATTGATAATATGAATATGGATACTTTGAGGGTTGTTTGGGGACTCTCGGGTTCCCATTTGTCATGTCACTCCTAGACCTTAGGTCCACGTTGTGACACTAGAGCACCCTATTGTGAGACTTGGCCTGATAAACCCCTTATCTAAGAGAGCTTTCAACTACTCTTTCAGTTCTTTCAACTTCGGGGGAGCCATTCTGTATGACAGAATAGAGATAGGTTGGTATCGAGGAGAACATCGATCCCAAAGTCAATCTTCCTATCAAAAGGAAAATCAGGAAAATCATCAGGAAAGATATCAGTAAACTCATTGATAACTGGAACTGACTCCAAAAGTGGAGACTCTATATTATCAAACTTAACTCACACTAGATGATAAATACATCCTTTATAAATTAATTTTCTGGCCCTAAGGTAGGAAATAAACTTATCCTTGGGCTATACAGAACCACCTTTTCACTCAATAACAGGCTCATTGGAAATTAAAATTTGGCCATATGGGTTATACAATCGATATAGATAGAACAGGCATGAAGTCAATCCATGCCAAGAATCACATCAAAATGAATCATCTCTAACTCAACTAAATCTGCCAAAGTATCTCTATGATATATAGACACCATGCAATTGTAATATACCCTTTCATCTAGAATGGACTCACCAGTGGGAAAAGAAATAACAAAGGGCTCAGGAAGATGGAAATTCCCCAATAAGGCCCCAAAATGTGCTTCGAAATGCCCATAATCGTAATTTTCATATATCTCAAAATCAATGAGTGATATCAAAAATCTAACTTCATATTCTTGCTCATGGGCAAAAATTGAGTGGCAAATGAGTTTAATCCCAAATTTAGAAGACCCGCAGTGAAAAATGATTTTCGCAAAATTTTTGGAGACAAAGAGGGTAGGCGATGGCTCCGCAACGTGGACCTGTCGCAGAGAAGTGTGAGCACTATCTTAATTTTTGTTTTGGCATAAAGGCATTAGGGTCATGGCCTCATGCACCCTTATGCATGAAAATACCTATACTTAACCATTTTTCAACTCCATATCACTCAAAAACCCTCTCTAAAACCTCTCAACCATTTTATCAAAAAAAATTCCATCTAAATTCAAGTGTCTCAAGCCTAATTCTGGACCTCAAGAACTCCATTGAAGCTTGACATCTCCTTCAAGTCCACATCAAGGAATGTCCAAACTTAGGTATGTGGTTTCATCCATTAGATCCTTCCATCCATGGAGTCCAACCTTCCTATTTTGTGAAATACTGCATGATTTCAAGTTGTATTACTTATATATATCCATTATTATGATATATGGGCATAAATTATGTTGGGGTTTTGTCAAATATTTATGATTATGCATGAATATCTATTTTGAGTTTGTATTATGAATAAATTTGTCTATTGATACTATACATGGTTTAAACTATGAAAACTATGAACTATTGTGATGTTTGATATGATTTAAAAGTTACCCATGATGGGGATTTACCATGATGTGGTGGGAGGATTTTTACATGACTTTAAGATGCATTGATTTCACTATTTCATGAACTACACTCTTGCATTTTGCATGATTTGAAGATGTACACATATGTGCCCACCAAGTATTCGATGAAATGTCAAGTCAAGTGTTCAATGATCAAGTCAAGTTATTTACATGTTTTATAAGTCAAGTGACATCATTATGAAAATGGCTATCAAGTATGCTATGAATTTATGAAATTACCTATGATTATGCAAGTAAGAAGTTAAGATCTATTTTCAAAATTTACCTCCGGTGAGCCATTCATGTTAAAGCAAGGGTTTATGTATCATTATGATCGATTCTTATTTTCAAGTTACGCTCACCATTAGAGGTCAAATATGTATAATGGTTAAACAACCCCAAAAAGTACCCGAAAATGTGCCTCGAAATGCCCAAACTTTTAAATTTCATATATCTCAAAATTCGTTTGCTGTTTCGAAAATCCGACTTCATTTTCATTTTCAAGGGGTCAAAATTAGGTGGAAAAGCGTCCAACCCCTATTCAAGAGTGAAAGATTAGCAATTATGAAATTCTAAAACTTCAATTTCCAGTGGGGTTTTCGCATCGCTTTCGTGACGCACCTCCGTTCATTTTAGGGACTATTTTTTAGTTCGGTCCAAGACTTCTATGTCTTGGGATTGAGTGTTTTCCAAACATATTTTTACCCATACTTAGCCTTATTTAGCCCTCATATCATCCTAAACACTTTCCAATACTCACTCAAACACTTAGTCATATAATCACTTGATGTTCTGTCAAAATACAACACATTTGATGCCTAAAACAAGGAATTTCGTGAGTTCCTAATGTGACTTTTTATTGTTTTATGTGTTTTTACGTTGTTCTTGTAGAAAAGTTAGGTTGGCATGACTTTAAAGAAAAGTTCGAGATTTTTCTGAATCATAGGACATACGAGCTCCCCACGAGTTGTAGCCGAAGCTACGAGTCGTAGGGTGTGTCCTAGCAAGAAACAGAAATAAAAAATTAGAAATCTGCTAAGTAGAGTTCACCCCTATGAAGCCATCTTACGAGTCGTAAGTCTCACTACGACTCTTATAGGTAGACTTGTAGTAGGAATCAGAGACCCAAAATCTTGGATAAAAAATTGAAGGCCTAGACTATAAAAGTAGCATACGAGTCATAGCCTAAGTTACGACTCGTATCAGTGGGTCTTACTAGTTGAGTCCATGATGCAAAGAACCTGATACGAGATCGAATTTGACTTATAGGCTATCCTATGAGTCGTAGCTACGAGGTGTACTAGCTGTCGGTTGTCTTTTCTACATAGCTTAAGTTGTTTTGGAAACACTATATAGAATATTTCAGGGTTTTATTAAGAGAAATTGGAACCAGAGAAGTTTTTATCATCTTTGAATATGCCCCCAAGGAAACTCTTAGGTTTTTAGCTTATATTATCATTTTTCTCTTGGAAAAACCAATTTTAGGGATTGTAAACCTTGCTTTGTGCTCATCATCAATCTACCAAGCTTTTCGTTTGCAACTTGTGGTGTCTTCAATCTTCATTGCCTTGGGTAAAATTCTCAATCATGTCATTTATTTGCATTTTTTCTTGTTTTGCCTTAGCGATGAGTAACTAAGAACCCACAAGTTGGGGTTATGGGAACCGTGGGTATTTGACTTGAGATAACCTAGGTTTAATGCATTTCTATGATTGGGGTTTTGCAAGTATTGTTTATTTCCCTTCGTTATGATTGTTGTTGGCTGGTGGCCAACACCAAACCCCACCTACTATCGTGATCCTGACCAAGGAAGTGACGAATAGAAATAGGGAAGTAGATGACAGAATTCGATTGATTTGTTCTCATTTAATCAATAAAAACTGACCAAGGGGAGGTTTTCTGGGACAATAGGTAACGGTTAGTTGGCACACCATGGTAGTCAACCGAGCGCCATGGTGAAATTCAACTTTCACCTTCATAACAGGGCTGGAAGAATGTAAACTACGGTCCTGTATGTGAATTTTCAATTGTAGTTATTTTACCTAGGGTAATCGAGTCAAAGAACCATGAGGAACACAATTCCTAAGTTGTCCCTAGAATTGAGTGTTTTTTCGTATCATAGTATAGTATTTATTTTATTTTGTTTTTGAAATCACAACCCCCCCACATTTAGATATTTTAGTTATCGATACTCAAAATTATTGATAGTGACTTCTGGTGGTCAAACCTTGTGTTCCCTATGGATTCAACCCTAACCTTCACTTAGGTTAATTGCTGACAATGACCGCTTTCTTATTGGAGCATGAACATCATGATCATTCCCAAAATTCAAGTCCCAAACCTTCATCCTAAGCTAAGGATTTCTTTCAAGGTTCTTCTTCAAGCTTTAAGTCTCCACCTCCAATCTTCACCAAATTCATCTCTAAGCTAAGGTATGTGGGCTTCATTCATGAGTTCCTTTCACTTATGATACCTATTCCCCTTTTTGCTAAAATTGCATGATTTAAAGTTGATTTTCAAGTGGACCTTGCTTGTTATCAAATTCACTGCACCTTATGCAAAAGCTATGCAATGTTGTGACTGTTTTGCAATGTTTTGAGCTATAAATATTTGATCTATTACAAGAATTGAGGAGGGGTTTTGAGTTATATTGCTTGAGGGTGTTGCAAGGTGTTGATTGATGGTTTTACAAGTGTGAGATAAAATGTCCAGATACGGTTTTTTGAGGGTTTGAAGGCCCAAAGCATGAGGTATGGTATGAATGACTATATGATTATAAAAAGATCTTATGTATATGATATACCTGATATAAAGTGTTGCATTATACCATACCCGATCCAGGGGGATAAGAGCCCAGGTAACCAAGGTAGGGGTTTGTACTCATCAACCATATGAGTGGTTTGTACTTTGCCACCGTGGTGATAAGGTGTGATTATCATCAACCATGTTAGGGGTTTGTGCCACAGAACCACCAAGGGTTTTGTATCTTGAATAGCTAGCTTGGTCTCTTCAACACATATGATATCTTATATGAGTATGAGTTACTTAAGTATGTTTTACTTAAGAATTGATCATACGTGCCATGTTTCTATATTATGCCTATTTCTTAATATTATGAATTTTGAATATGATGCCTATCTATTATTGCATTGCATCCTACCTACTTAGTACATTCAAATGTACTAATGCATACTCTTGCCTACATGATATCACCATGTAGGAACCGAAGCCGAACTTGATCAACCTAATCCACGTGGCTTGTTCGATGCTACTCAATCTAATTGGTGAGTCCTCCACTTCTGGGATCTTACTTTATGCTCTCTTATTACGTATTGCTAGACTCTTCTTTATGTTCTATTTGACTATGAGGGTGAGCCCTGTTTCTTTATCTTGGACCTTGCTTTTATTTATGTATTAGAGGTAGTTGTTGGACATGTTATGTATCTGAGATATGAGTTTGACTCTTGTCTCTTGATGATGATATTGTCCAAGATTGTCCCTTAGCCCCTTTGCCCAATTTTTACTTTTTAATGTTTTTATATGCTTACACAATCAATGATGTGTAATGACGAGTTAAGAGGCTTGTTGGGGGATTACTTCGGGTTTCGCATTCGCCATTTCATGTCTACGCCGTAGGCTTGGGTCGTGACAAACTTAGTATCAGAGCACTAGGTTGATAGATTCTGGGAGTCCAACGCACCGCATCGATTAGAGTCCTATTCATGGTTGTGAAGCATGCTATGACAATGAATAGGAGGCTATGAGACATTTTAGTAAATGTTTCCCTTCTTCTAGTTCTATGTCGGCTATAGAGTTGTAGTGCGTTTTTACCCCTAACTATTGTTTTTGCGATTTTATATCATGCAAAATGCTGGAGGAAAAAGGTCCTAAACTCCCACGGAGAAACTACCAACGGTGAGCTCTGGGATGCTCTCACTATGCTTGCCAAGTTGTGGCCAACCTAGTCAATCAAGGGGCCCATACCCCTAATGCTACTACCTCGGGGTGTAGGGTAAGAGACTTCATGAGGATGAATCCTTTGGTATTCTGCAGGTCAAAAGTGGATGAAGATCCACAAGAGTTCGTTAATTAGATCTACAAAATTTTGAATATCATGGGTATTGGGTCGAATGAAAAGGCAGATTTGATGGCATACCAACTCAAAGGGGTATCCCAAATAAGTATGATCAATGGAACGGTGAAAAGGGATTTGGTAATATGGTGCTTTGGGAGGAGTTCAAAATTGTCTTTCCTTAACTGATTTTCCCTCCTGAGCTTAGGGAAGCAAAGTTGGTAGAATTTATGAACTTGAAACAAGGTGCTATAAGTGTGTGGGAGTATGCCCTCAAGTTTAATCAACTTTCAAATTATGCTCCTCATTTGGTGGCCGATCCTAGATCTAGGATGAATAAGTTCATGAAAAGGGTCTTCGACTTCATAAGGGAAAAATGCTAGTCCGCCATGCTAATTAGTGACATGGACTTTTCTTGGTTGATGACCAATGCTGAGCAAATGGAGGACGAAAAGATGACGAAGAGAAGAGGGCATTAGTCCAAGAGGGACAAATTTGAGGGTAAATTTCAAGAGGGTGCTAAATTTTGTCAAGGCCAAGGGCCTTCGCATGCTACTAATAGGGAGTTTGCTAATGAGTTCCCTAGGCCTCAAGGTGTTGGTGGGTTTATATGTGCCATAAATGTTGAAGGAGCCACAGAGAACGATGTTTGAAGGGTTCTAATGCATGTTATGTATGTGGGAAGCTTGGTTACAAGAAGATAGATTGTCCAAGGAACTGTGGCAAGGATTGGGGCGCAAATACGGTACCATTGGGTAAAGGTGGTCCTTAAGGTGGTGCCCCAAGACACAACCGATTTAATGCTCTACATGGGAGGCAAGGGGTTGGTGAGGTCCTTGATGTTGTTACTGGTATGTTAAAAATCTTTGACTTTGATGTATATGCTTTGATTGATCCGGTGCCACTCTTTCCTTTGTTATCCCTTTTGTTGATTAAAAGTTCCATATTGACCCCGAGTCATTGCATGAGTCATATGAAGTATCTACTCCTATTGCTGCATCTATTGTTTCTAAGAATGTTTATAGGAGTTTTCCTATTTGCATTTTCCATAAGTTGTTGCCTTGTGATCTTGTTGAATTAGACATGGTAGATTTTGATGTCACTCGTGGGATGAATTGGTTGCATGCCTACTATGCTTCTATTGATTGTAGAACCCATAGGGTCAAGTTTCAATTTCCTAATGAAACCGTCCGTGAGTGGAAAAGTCAAGATGTGGTAGTCAAGGGTCGATTCATTTCATGTATTAAAGCCCATAAGTTGATTTCTAGGGGTGTTTGTATTATCTTGTGATGGTTAAAGATGTGGAGTCCAAAGTCCCTTCCATTGAGTCGATTTTGGTTGTAAATGAGCTTCTTGATGTCATTACAAATTACATTCCCAGTATAACTCCTGAAAGGGAGATAAATTTTTGCATAGATCTCCTCCCAAATACTCAACCTATCTCCATTCCACCTTACCGTATAGCCCCGACGAAGTTGAAGGAGTTAAAGGAACAGTTGAAAGATTTGTTGGAAAAGGGATTTATTAGGCCTAGCCAATCTCCTTGGGGTGCCCTAGTGTTGTTTGTAAAGAAGAAGGATGGGTCACTTAGAATGTGCACTGACTACCGAAAGCTCAGTAGGGTCACCATCAAGAATAGGTATCCTCTTCCAAGGATTGATGATTTGTTTGATCAATATCTTCTTCTCTAAGATTGATCTTCTGTCCAGGTAACATCAAGTAAGGGTGAGGGAGTATGAAATTCCCATAACGGCCCTCTGGACTTGATATAGGCATTATGAGTTTGTTGTGATGTCGTTTAGGTTGACCAATGCACCAGCCATCTTCATGGACCTAATGAATAGGGTCTTCAAATCTTACCTTGATTTCTTTGTTGTGGTCTTCATTGATGAAATTTTGATCTATTCACATAGTAGGGAAGAACATATGGCACATTTGAGGGTTGTGTTGCAAAGATTGATAGAAGAGAAATTGTATGCCAAATATGATAAGTGTGAATTTTTGTTGAAGGATGTTGTATTCTTGGATCATGTGGTGTCGAGGGATGATATAAAAGTGGATCCTAAGGAAACCGATGTGACTAGAAATTGGCCTAGACCATTGACCCCATCGGATATTAGGAGCATCATAGGCCTAGCGGGTTATTATAGAAGGTCTGTGAGTGGGTTCTCTTCCATTACTTCCCCTATGACAAAATTTACTCAAAAGAAGTTTAAGTTTTTGTGGACTGATGAATGTGAGAGGAGCTTCCAAATACTGAAGGACAAGCTTATGTCTGCTCCTATATTTTCACTTTCGAATGGGCTTGAGGGATTTGTTATGTATTGTGATGCTTCCTGGGTTGGTTTGGGTTGTACGTTGATGCGAAGTTATAAGGTCATAGCTTATGCTTCTAGACAGCTCAAGGTATATGAAAGGAACTACCCTATCTATGATCTAGAGTTAGCCGCCATTGTGTTTGCATAAAAGATTTTACATTACTACTTGTATTGGGTGCATGTGGATGCATTCACCAATCATAACAACCTACAATATGTCTTCACTCAAAAGGATCTCAACTTGAGGAAAAAGAGATGGTTAGAACTTCTTAAAGACTATGAATGAGTGTGCACTATCATCTGGGCAAGGCAAATGTGATGGCGGATGCCTTGAGTAGGGTGTTTATGGGTATCTTAGGCCATGTTGATGGTGGTAGAGAGATGGCTAAGGAGGTGCATCAATTGGCTAGATTAGGGGTTAGGTTGGAGGAGATTGGTGATGATGGTGTGATTGTTTTTGATGTGTCTAAGTCTTCATTCGTTGATGAGGTGATAGCAAAACAAGATCTTGACTCCTCCTTACTTGAATTGAAGTCCTTGGTGAAAGAGGGCAAAGTACAGGTTTTCTCCCAAGGGGTAGATGGTGCCCTTAGGTGCTAAGGAAGGTTATGTGTTCCTTATCTTGATGGTTTGAGGGAGAAGATCCTTTATGAGGCCTATAATTCTTCTTATTCTATCCAGCCCAGTTCTACCAAAATGTATAGAGACTTGAGAGATCTGTATTTGTGGGGAGGCATGAAGAGGGATATTGCAAAATTCGTTTCCAGTTGCCATAGTTGTCAATAAGTCAAAGTCGAACATCAAAGGCCAGGTAGCCTAACCCAAGACATATAGATTCCTACATGAAAGTGGGAACTAATTAATATGAATTTTGTGATTGGGTTGCCCAAGACTAGAAAAGGTTATGATTCTATTAGGGTTGTGGTTGATAGGATGACAAAATTGGTTCATTTTCTACCGGTTAAGACCAGATATAGGACTGAAGAGTATGCAAGGTTGTACATCCATGAGTTAGTAAGGTTGTGTGAGGTTCCTTTGTCCATCATATTGGATCGTGGTTCACAATTCACTCCACACTTTTGGAGGTCCTTTCAAAGGGTTCTTGGTACAAAAGTTTACCTTAGTACGACCTTCCACTCCCAAATGGATGACAAAGACAAAAGAACCATTCAACCACTTGAGGACATGCTAAGGGCTTGTGTATTGGAGTTAAGGGGTAGTTGGGATGACCACCTTCCTTTGATTGAGTTTGCCTACAACTCCAGCATCGATATGGCTCCTTTTGAGGCTCTTTATGGGAAACGTTCTAGATCCTTGGTTGGTTTGTTTGATCTTGGAGAGGTGTCTTTATTGGTACCAGATCTGGTTATGGAGGCTCTTGAGAGGGTTAGGATGATTAGGGAAAGGTTGAAGGCAGCCTAAAGTCGTCAAAAATCCTATGCTGATGTGAGAAGAAGATACCTTGAATTCAAAGTGGGTGATTAGGTTTACTTGAAAGTTTCTCCAATGAAAGGTGTGGTTCGCTTTGGTAAAAAAAGGAAAATTGAGTCCAAGGTATGTTAGTCTTTATAAGGTTATAAAGGAGGGCTGGCAAGGTAACTTATGAATTGATGTTGCCTAGTGAAATGAATTTGGTTCATCCAGTGTTCCATGTCTCTATGTTGAGGAAATGTGTTGGTTATCCTAATGCTATTATGCCTCTTGATGTTATGGGCGTTTTTGAGAATAACTTGACCTATGAGAAGGTTCCTGTTCAGATTTTGGATAGGCAAGTAAAGAGATTGAGGAACAAGGAGGTGGCATCCATTAAGGTCCTTTGGAGAAACCGACAAATCGAAAGTGCTACTTGGAACCAACAAATCTAAGTCTAGGGCCTAAGTGTTTTCCAAAAGAGTTTTTACCCATACTTAACCTTATTTTACCCTCATATCATACTAAACATTTCCCAATACTCACTCAAACATTTGGCCATATTTTGACTCCCAAAATTAAAGTCTCGAACCATCATCCTAAGCTAAGGTTTTCCTTCAAGGTTCTTCTTCAATCTTCAAGTCTCCACCTCCATTCTTCACCAAATTCATCTCTAAGCTAAGGTATGTGGGTTTCTTTTATGGGTTCCTTTCACCTATGATACCCAAGCCTCCTTACACTTAAATTGCATTAAAGTTGATTTACAAGTGGACCTTGCTTGTTATGAAATTCACTGCATACTATGTAAAAGCTACGCAAAGTTCTGACTGTTTTGCTATGTTTTGAGCTATAAATCTGTGATCTATTATAATATTTAAGGAGGGGTTTTTAGGTATATTACTTGAGGGTGTTGCAAGGTGTTGATTGATGGTTTTACAATGGATTTTTTTGCATGATTTCATCTCTATATTTCATAGTTTTATACTAGCATTACAAACCCTCTAAGTGTTTGATAAAATGTCAAGATGTGGTTTCTTTAGGAGTTGAAGGTCCAAAGCATGAGATATGATATGAATGAATATATGATGATAAAATGCACTTATGTATATGATATACCCTATATAAAGTGTTTCATTAGACCATACATGATCCGAGGGGATAAGGGCCTGGTAACCAAGGTGGGGATTTGTACTCATCAACCATGAGAGGGGTTTGTATTTCACCACCGTGGTGATAAGGTATGATTATTATCAACCATGTGAGGGGTTTGTACCACAGAACCACCAAGGGGTTTGTACCTTGAATAGCTAGCTTTGTCTCTTCTACATATATGATATCCTATATGAGTATGAGTTACTTAAGCTTGTTTTGCTTAAGCATTGATCATACATGCCATAATGTTATGTTATGCCTATTGCTTAATATTATGTATTTTGATTATGATGCCTATCTATCATTGCATCACATCCTACATACTTAGTACATTCAAACATACTAACGCATACTCTTGCTACATGATATCACCATGTAGGAACAGCATCCCAAGTTGATCAACCACCTCCACATGGCTAGTTCGGTGCTACTCAGGCTAGTTGGTGAGTCCTCCTCTTCGAGGACCTTAGTCTACTATCTCTTGTTATGTATTGAGACACTTTTCTATATGTTCTATTTAACTAAGAGGGTGTGCCCGATTGCTTTGTCTTGGCCCCTGCTCTTATCCGTGTAATAGAGGTAGTTGTTGGACATCTTATGTATCTATATATGAGTTTGATTCTTGTCTCTTGACGATGACATTGTGCAAGATTTTCCTTTAGCACATTTGCCCTACTCTTGCTCTTTAATGTTGTTATATGCTTCCGCAACCAATGATGTGTAATGAAAAGTTAATGGGCTTGTTTGGAGAATCCTTTGGGTTCCCTATTGGCCATGTAATGTCTATGCCCTAGGCTTGGGTTATGACAAGGAGCTAGTTATGTCATCATTTCATGTTTATGACAAGCTATTAAAGTATGATTATTTCAAGTATTCCATGTGATTATACTTAGCACCAATGGATTGGATGTCGGCGTGGACTATCTTCAAGGGTCTATACCGTTTACCTCAAACTATGTGCCAACATAGGATTATGTCATACCCTTGCAATGCTATTGGATCCATTCAGTGCACTTTATTATGAAATCCACCTCGAAATGGGACCGGTTCGGCTTAAGGAGGTTACTTCTCCGATATGGGATAGGCTCCCATAAGGTGAAGTATCATTTACCTTGACAAGTAGGCCACCTCTTTACCAATGAGGGGTTATCATTAGGATTCCAAGTTGTAGCTCACTTGGTCTTGCTTTTGAAGGTTAGCATCTCTTCCCATATATCTATCGTGCTCTATGCAAGTTGAATGATTTATAAACATGTTTTACTTCAAAAATTGATCATGCATGCTACTTTGAGATTACACTTATCTATTTCCTATTTATATTCATTTTGACTATATTGGATTATGTCTTATTGTATTGCATCCTTCATACTTGGTACATTCAAATATACTAACGCATACTTTATGCCTACATGATTTCACCATATAGGGACTGGAGCTTCTCTTGATCATCCTTCACGTGGCTTGTGAGATTAGTCGAAGATAAGCTTGGTGAGTCCTTAAGTTAGGGGACACTATCTACTTTCTTTTGCTATTTATAAAATTTCTTTATTTTGAACATTTGACATTATGAGGGTGAGCTCAGAAAGTGTCTTGGCCCCCACGCCATTCTAAGTTTAAAGGTGTTATTGGATCATTATGATGTATTTATATTATAAGCTTGACTCTTTATGCTTTTATGATATCAAAGACTGCCCTTAGTCCCATTTTCCCTTATATATATCTCTTGTTGTTGTTATTTTGCTTTCGCTACCAAGAATGTTTGATTGATATGCGAAGAGGCTTGTTTGGGCTTCCTTCGAGTTCCTCATCAGCTGTGTCACGTCTAGGTCCTATGCTTAGGTTATGACAAACTTAGTATCAGAGCACTAGATTGTTAATGGTCCATGAAATCAAACACACCACGTCGACTAGAGTCTTGTTCATGTTTATGAAACGCACCACAACTATTAGTAAGAGGCAATGTGGCATTTTAGGAAATGTTTCCCTTTTTTGTAATCTACGTCATTCTATAGAAGTTTTGGTAAGATTTTTTCCCATAATAAATGCTCTTCTCTATTCTAGATCATGTCGATTCTGAGAGGAAGAGGAGCCCGTACTTCGAGGAGCAATCGGCTCCTCCAGTTCCTCAAGCTCCTTTAGATGGAGCGGTAGGCCAAGAAGAATTCCGAGATACTATTGCCATATTGGCTCATGCTATGACCAACCAAATAAATCAAGGAGTCTAAGCCTCTCATGCTCCTACTTTGTCCTCAAGGGTGAGAGACTTTACTGTATGAAGCTACCGGAGTTCCATGGGTCCAAGGTGGATGAGTATCCGTAAGAATTCATCGATGAGGTGTATAAGGTGTTGTCCGTTATGGGGCTTAATTTGTAGGAAAAAGCATACTTGAAGGCTTACCAACTCAAAGGGATGGTTGAAATTTTGTTCACTCAATGGAAGACGGAGAAGGGAAATAAAGACGAAACGACCCCAAAAAGTGTTCAAAAATTTTCCTCAAAAGTGCCCAGAATCATAATTTTCATATATCTCAAAATTCATGTGTGATATCGAAAATTTGACTTCTTATTATTATTTAGGAGGTCAAACTGTGTGAAAAATGGGTCTAACCCCAATTTAAGAGCAACCGTACAAAAATTCGAAAATTGAAAAAAATGATTTCTAGTGAGGTTTTCGTGCCCCTGGCGAGACACGCCAAGGGCGCGCCTCAGTTCATTTTTGTGGCCAATTTTCTATCTTGGTCCAAGTCTTTTGGGAATTGTGGCTAAGTTTTCCCATGCGTGAAAATGCGTATACTTAGCCTTTTTTCACCCTTATACCATTCAATACATTCCCAAATACTCACTCAAGCACTTATCCAATATTTCATCTCCTAAATTCAAGTCTCAAAACTCATCCGGGTTTCAAGGTTCTCACTCAAGCTTTAGTCTCAATCTCCAATCATCATCAAGCTATTCTCCAAAGTCAAGGTATGTGGGTTTCTTTCAAGGGTTCCTTTCACCCATGATACCCAAGCTATCTTGTAAATAAAATTGCATGATTTAAAGTGTCTCATCTATTATTAATTTCACTGCACACTATATTGGAGTTTCATGAAATTCTGACTGATTTTAGCATGTTCGAAGCTATGAATCTAAGATCTAATGTGAGATGCTAAAGGGTTTTGATATATATTGATTGAGGGTGTTACCATGATTTCAATCTTGAATTTTATGCTTTTACACTAGTACTACCTACCTGCCAAGTGTTCAATAAAATGTCCGGTTATGGTTTTCTTAAGGAATTGAAGGCTCAATGCATGTATTATGAGTTGAATTACTATATGATGATTAAAGAAATGTATGCATATGATAGTATCTCTATGTTGTGGGGAAAATAACCAAGCCTCACTCGGGAGGTTGTAGGCCTGGTAACCATGTTGAGGGGTTTCTATCTCGATCGACTCACTCGGGAGGTGCAGGCCCATGCAACCATGTCGAGGGGTTTGTACCTTGATACCATGTTGGTGGGAGTTCATACTCGATCAACCATGTTGGGGGGTTTGTACCTCATCAACCATTGAAGGGGTTTGTACCTCATGCACCTCTGCAAAGAGGTGATAGGCCTTGGATATTCACTAAAGTGGTCTCTTCTTACACATTGATTATGTTCTATATAAGCGTGGTTTTACTTTAAGCATCATTGATACATGTCATATTGCTATATGTTTATTTATTGCCTATGTTATGCAGTTTAGATTATGGTGTTTATCATTTGTTACATTGCATTTTACATACTTAGTACATTCAAACATACTAATGCATACTCTATGCCAACATAATGTCACCATGTAGGAACCGGAGCCCCGCTTAAGTATCCCCATCCACGTGGCTAGTGCGATTCCACTCAAGCCTGTTGGTAAGTCCTCTATTCCGAGACATTGGTTATTGTCTCATTTTATGTTCTAAGACTACTTTTCTTTCATGTAAATATTAACTATGAGGGTGAGCCTGATTGCTTATCTTCGCCCCCACTCTTATCTATGTAGTAAATGTGTTGTTGGACCTGTCAGGTGTAATGATATGAGCTTCACTCTCTCTTGATTCTTGTTATTATGATATGAATTATGTTCTTTAGCCTTGGTTATCCGTATTTCTACTCTTATGTTGCTATGTTATTGTTTCCTTGAGCAAGGATGTGTAATGATGCGCTAAGAGGCTTGCTTAGGGTACCTTTGATGAGCAAGGATGTGTTGTTGGACCTGTCATGTGTAATGATACGAATTGGACAAATTACTTACTTAGACTACACCAACTGCCCAAACTTCATTCTTTAAATCATTTAGCCTATTTATAGACTGTCAGATATTAAAGTTAATCTCTTCATCATTCAATCTAAACCTAAGTTAACTAGCTTCCATGTTTGTTAGTGCTCGCCCAGTGACCAGGAATGATCTTTCAAAGATGATTAGGACGTCAAAGTTGACTTCGCAATCTAGAAACACAAAGTCTGTGGGGAATATGAACTTCTCAACTTTGACCATCACATCATATAGTATCCACAAATGCTTCTTCACCATTTCATCAGCCATCAATAACCACATGTTCATCAGAGTAGGGGCTCCCGATCCTAGCTTTTTGAAAATCGCAGGGGGTATCAGATTAATACTGACACCTAAATCACATAGTTAGCTTGCAAACTCCACATCTCTAGTGGTGCAGGGTATTATGAAAGCACCAAGATCTTATTTCTTTTGGACCAAGGACTTTATACCTATCGCATTGCAATGGTGAAGCTCTTGGGGGAGTTAGTACGCTTCTTAGTAATCAAGTCCATCATGTACTTTGCATACTTGGCATCTTCTCCAATGACTCAATGAGAGGGATGTTGATGGAGATTTATTTCAGCATAGAGAGAAAGTGCTTGAACTTGCCTTACTCCTCTCTCTTTTTGATTCTTTGAGGGAAAGGTGGAGGATGCCCAGGAATGGACTTCAACTTCTATGGCACATCAGCAGATTCATCACCCCATCCTTTCCACAATCATCTCTTGTATCTGAATCCTTGGCTGCAACTATCTCCTCTCTAACATCATCCTCATCAATTGGAATGGGAGGATGGTTCTCTTACCACCATGAGTAGTAACCACCATGCACTACCCTTCATCCATAGGGTTCTTAACAATGTACCTAGCTAGTGTACCTCTTTGACGCTGATTGAGATGAGTCAATACTTGAACAAACTATTGCTCAAGTTGTTCGATAGCAACATAATGAGACTCAATCTTTTGGTTAATACTACAAATCTCATATTTCATACTGCTCAGAGTCTCAACCTATGTCTTGGCTTTCTTCAACAACTATCAAATTTCTCCTAAATTCATGAGCTATTTACACTTGTGTCACGTTTATATGGCGGCACATAGTGACCGTTCTAAAAACATATTTGTGACCCTAATCTACGTCTCTCTGTGGGCCCCTATTTCGATCATAATCTCCTCCGTAATTGTCCCTAAAAGCTCAATCTCTATTAAAGTTCTTACCTTGGTTTCCTTGACCTCTACGCCAATAGTCATGATTGGACCCTTGGGGAGTTGGTCTGGAAACCCCCTCCCCTAGCAATAAAATAGGTATCTTCCTCATAATAAGGGTCATCATACATGGGTGCATGTAGAGGTTATGAACCACTACATTGACTCACTCCAAGTTCTTCTTCATCATCACCACTAATACCTGTGTGAACTTGGGAAAGCTCTTGCATAATAAGTTTATTTATCATAGCTTGTTCTGAACCAACACTGGCAGCGCATGAACTTTTTGTAGATGCTCTATCCCTCTTCCTCATGCATTATTAGTCTTGATCACTCTCTCCATAATTTTTACAATCCTTGTGAATTGTTGATATAAGAACATGCCTCTTATGATAGTGTCAACACAGGCCTAACTATTCTCATCAAGGGGCATTGTAGAATATCTCCACCAAGGCATCATTAACTATCTTGTGGTCTGGGACACTCCTCAAGCATTTGGTGAACCGTTCCCATGTAGTATTGATTGATCACAAAGAAGTTGCTTAAAGTTGTTGATCTGGTCTTTCAACTTAGCTTCTTCAACCTTAGGAAGTATCTCTCCAAAAAGGCCTTCTACAATTTATCCCACCTGGCAATCGAACTCTGCGAGAGCTCAGATAGCCTTAGTATTGCATTAAGTGTAAGATATAATGGGAAGAGACGAAGTCCCAAAGCATCCATAGATAGATTCTATGTTCTCATCACACTCTTGCAGACAAATGCAACATTATATAGATGGCTATGAGGATCCTCCGATGGAAAGCCCGTAAATAGCCCACAGTTCTACAGAATCTGAAGTAACCCACTCGAAACTACAAACTTTGTGTCAGCTTGTAGTGGTGGCAACACAATAGCTCCAGTCACCTTCATAGCCATAGGATTCACCCTACATTGATTCCACTGATAAGCATTGGCATTAAAATCATGTGGTTGTGGAGCAATTTCCTCAAGTAGAGGTAGGTCCTCATGGTCAGCATTTTTATTGTCATTCCTATTCAGAGCTACATTAGCCATGATGTTCTCTTTATCGTGCGCCATTCTCCTTAATGTTTTCTGGATCTCTGGGTCAAATAGAGTCAAGTGATTTCCTCGACTTCGTGGGTTGGGCATACACTACACTATACCCTGAAAAGAAACAAAAATGACAAAAAATGTAAGATATGGAACATGAGAATTAATACCCAAATCACAATGAATTCACTAATTCTAGCCGTACTTCCCAACAATGGCACCTAAAAGTTGATGTCGCCGAAGTTATAGCTCCTTTTTCAGGATAAAGTGGTCGCTGTCAAGAAATAAAACCTAACCAAGGTATTGTCTTAAGTCAATATGGAGATAAACTAGGATATTGTGTTCCCCATGATTGTATAACTTAGTATCATTGGATAACCTAATTTTTTTCTAATGTGTAGCATGCAGAACGTTAAGTTCAGTTCACCAAATCCTTTGGTCTAGGCAGGAGGTGAATTTTACTATGCGAGTTGGCCCATTTCCGTAGTACACATTACTAACCCTTACTTATTAGTCCCAGTACAACCTCCTACTGGCCCAGTTCAGTTGATTGGACAAGAACACATAAATCGAATTCTGTTAATTAATCTTTTTGTATTCATTACTACCTTGGCCTAGTTTGTAATACTAGGTGGGTTCTAAAGTTCGCCGCCACTAGAGAATATGAAAAACAAAGATAGTTAATTAATACATGCATGCACACTTTTCAAGAATTATGAATTATCTGATTTTACTTTGTTTGTTCTTCATAGTTCCCACAACCTTTGTTGTGGATTTAGCTTCTCATGATTTATGTAGATACAAGACTTATAAATTGGAATAACATAATAGAGCACTTACATAATTAAAATGAATAAGCAAATTCATGTTTAAAGAGAATCACAAGATTAAAGATTAAGTCATAGTACATGTGTTTCTAAAAACTATCCAATGTTATCTCTCCATTTTTCCTTTATAGTTCTCAAGTTCTCTGTGTACTATGTGAAAATTTTATGAAAAAATAACCTATAAAACTATTTATAATATTTAAAATACAAGTTCTAAACATAATAGGATAACTGGGTCGACACGCCTCATGAATAGGTTAACTGATCATATTGCATTCCACGACCTATAATCGGGGTCTCCTACAATGCTGCTGCAAATATGGACATCAAGTCTACAATACCTCTCTACCACCCATATAATGGTTTACAACCCGTAGGGGCTTTTTGTCTGATGATTCTTCAGAAAGCCCCTCATCTCTGATCCTCAAGGCATAAACCATGTTCTAGGATTCGTAAAACATTCGATGACCCATCTGCATTTTTGTAGAATTAAATTCAGAAATCAGCATCTCATTGGAATTGTCCACGATACCTACTTCATAGCCTATAGAGTGAACTACGGCCCGTAAAGAGTCTCGTACTACATTAAATTCTGCAACTTTTGTAACATTCATCCCATAATCAAGGCCAACCCTAGAATCTTACAAATATAACACAAAAACATATAAAACAAAAAAACATTGATTGAGAACATACAAAATTCCATGTTTTAAGCATCAAAAGTGATGTATTCATAAAACACATCATCGACCTCTACCCCTTGTCTCCATCTGATGAGAAACTTATGGAGTGGGATTCTTAGCATTGCTAGTTGAACCATTTCTCTGGGTGATAGTATGCTTTGGAAGTGTGATCTTCAAGTGCGTAATGCATGAGTTAGAAAAGATCTTTGTAAAGTTTTTAACTCCATCACATGAACTCAGAATAGAAGTGTAACAATTTCTAATGTCCTATAGCTTTCTGCTTATGAAGTGTGGTGCACAACATACCCATCAACAAGACTCTACTATACATGGCTTCATGGACTACTTGGGACTCTTGAACTCTGTACTCTGATAACAAGTTTTTCATGCCTTGGAAGGGTACCCTTGGTGTGGCTAGCACTCAGAGACTATTTCTAGTCCCCAATCGAACTATTCGGACTCATCACATCTATTCAATCACATTATAATAATGGAATACGTTCATGAATAAGAATGCTCAAATTGGAAGTAATGATAAAATGAGAATTGATGGCGAAAGGAAAAATAGACTATCCATCAATTAAGTAGGACTAGTATGAAAGAAACTAGTCAATAATAACATCCAATCAGATCAACAGTCTACTCTATGAAGCCTATAGGCATCTGACTAAATGATGCCAATGACAAACCCATGGCTACCTCAAGAATAGAATAAAATAAGTCTAATACTCAAAGCCATTAAAGAATCATACTGTCCACCAAAAGTAGGGTAGGGCTTACTAATCAACTCAAAGAAAATAGGTCCTCAATGGGGCTCCTATTGATGACCACCAGTACTTGTCTCTGTATCATGAAAAGATATAGGAGAAAATAGATTTCAGTACGTGGAAAGTACAAGTATGTAAAATGATAGAAAGAAACTTGTAAAGGAAGAATAACACCACCTCAAATAACAAAACTCAAGGAATAGGAAAGTCAATCATCATGTCAAGAATCTAAGGTAAGAATGTAATTTAGACGATGACTACTCATATACCATCTACTTCCCATCAACTTAGAGTATGATCAAGGCCTATTTGGGAGTTTCTCTATTGACAACCATCACCTATGAGCCATTGATATACAACGAAGTAATGTCATTGCTGCATCCATCCAATACCCTGCAGAGGGTATAGGACATATCATTAGTTGATACAAAATCAGTAACAATAATTCCTCATTTTGGAACAATAGGAAATAACCTGTTTTACAGTTCAATCCTTTCCTACTCTAGCTTTGTTGTTTTTAAGTCCGAGTTTGACATATTCATACTCAATTTAGTGCTCAATACTCCTCTCAATAATCAATATGCTCATAAGACATCAACTCTATGGTTAACTCAGTCATCTAGTCTTATTGGATATTTATCAACTCAACTCATTACATCAACTATCGCATTTTTGGTCACATCATTTTTATGTTAAGTTCTTGACTCATTAGGATTTAATCATGCATTATTCTAACTCATAGCATTTAGGAGAACAAATATAAAATTATAGCTTTTAGGGATTTCATATACTCTTCAGGCTCAAATTATGCTCATGCATGCTCATTTAAGTAAAATATGTTAAAACAACAAGAATTCATGCTAGGGTTTATATGGTAAGGTAAAATCATCAAATTCAAGTAATTAAATGATAAGAAGAGTAATTCACGCAAGATTATGTAGAAATACAATAGATTTTTAGAAAACCCCTCAAGAAACATTCATGGGAGACTCAATTTACTCACATCACCATCAATCTGGGTTATGGGGCACATTGAAGAAAATAATCCATATTCTGGTTAGTCTTACATACTTGAAAGTTTTGAACCTTGAAAGAGATTGGAAGAATTCTCAAGTTTCTCTTCAAACACCTAGCCCTTTTCTCTCTTGACTCCTCGCTTCTACATTTGAGAGAGTGATCTAGTGTAAAAATATTGAACTAACACGATTAGGGCTTTATTTAGGTGTAAAAACGTCAATTTTAGGCTTTAAAAGGGTGAGAAAGACCAAAATAACATTCTTACAGAGCTACCAAAAGTCAACTACGAGCCTATCTATGGCCCATAGAACATTCCACAGCATGTAAGGACTCTTGCATAAAGTTTTGGCCAAATTTTTGGCTCTCTGGATCACTTTTACAAGCCCAATCTATGGCTTGTAGAAGGTTCTATGATCCGTAGATTGCTCCATAGAATGTGTGACAAAAAAAAGAAGTTTCAGGACTTTTTTCGATGAGTTATTAGATGGGTTATACTTCATTCTATGGCTCGTAAAGAGGTTTCATGTTACATCATTGCTCTAGCAATCTTTAGTAAAATGACCATAACTTTTGACGCCGAACTTCAAATGAGGTGAAAGTAGTTGCATTGTAAGCTGATTCAAAGGGCTTTTATTTGGTAGGTCATGGGACATCTGATTCATTATGTGCTAAGATTTATGATATTTTACAGTTGATCCTTGCATAATCCAAACCAAGAAACTTAATTTATAGGAAGGTTTTGAACTCGACTATGTACTAGAGGTCTCTAATGACCCTAATACACTTCTCACAATTATAAGAATAGGGCTTGAAATGTAGGTACATGTGAGGATAGTGTTTAATCGGTGTCACACAATATCAATGTTTTCCCACTATATTCTGAAATTGGTGGTGCTAAAGTTTCTCTTTGGCATCTCATTCCACTGAACAATGTGGTCTTTATGGAAAATCGGAAGTCAAAAAGAATATCTTGAGAAGCTGGTGGGAGAAATCAAATAAAAAAGGGAATCTTGTATATTTTAAAGATGTGTCGTATATGAATGGAGACATCTTGGAGTGGGGTCACTTAAAGCAGGAAAATTTTAAAATCTACCCCACTTCAAGATGTCTTTGTTCATCTATTGCACTACTTTAAAATCTACAAGATTCCCTTTTTGATTTGTTTGCTTCTACCAGCTTCTAGTAATATTCTTGCTGAATTCAAATATTTCCATAGAAACCACATTGTTAGTGGAATTCTGAGATGATAAAGAAACACTTCAGAAACTACTGATTCCAGAAAATAGTGATTAAACATTTATACCATTAGGATATAAGTCTTTCAACACCAACAAATAGTATCCTTCTTGAAAATGCCAATAATAAGAATTCCTATATATCTCAAAATCTGTATGTGCTATTGAAAATCCAACTTCATATTCGTGACCAAAGGGAAAATCTGAGTGGGAAATCGGTATAACCACAATTTTAGAGTACCCATAGTGAAAAATAATTTTCATAAATTTATGATTCCCAGAGACGATCTGTGCCCTGTGCTTGACGCGCCAGAGGCGCGAAGATGTGTATTTTTTCCTTAGTTTCTTATTTTGGCCTAAGGCACTGGGTTCTTGACCCTATGCCAACCTGTATGTAAAAACACCTACACTAAGCCAGTTTTCAACTCTACATCACTCAAGACCTCTCAAAACCCTCTCTAAAATTTAACCAAATATTTCATCCGAATTCAATTGTCTCAAGCTTAATTCTTGATCTCAGGAACTCCCTTCAAGCATCAACTCTCCTTCATGTCTACACCAAGGAAACCCAACTCTAAGGTATGTGGGTTTCAACTATTGGGTTCTTTCTCCTATGGTGCACAATCTTCCTAACTTATGAAAATTGCATGTTTTCAAGTGGTATTATTTATGAGTATCTTTTATCATGGTTTATGAGCATGAAATATATTGGGGTTTTATGAAATATTGATTAAATATGCATTTCTATCTATCTCAAGTGTATCCTATGAGTTGGTTTTATTTATTGAGACTATGTATGTTTTGAGCTATGAAACTATGATTTATTATGAGATTTAATAATGGATTTCAGGGTATCTCACATGAGCATTTTGCAATATGTGGGTTGGTTGGTTCGCATTGGGCTTTCTCATGATTTCATGCTTGAATTGCATGACTTTGAACTAGCATTACATACCGACCAAGTGTTTGATAAAATCTCAAGTCAATAATTCTCAAGTTAATTGCATTTTTTATAAGTCAAGTGATTTCGCGATCAATATGGGCTATCAAGTATGTTATGAATTCATGAAACTATCTATGATTATGCAAGTACAAAGTTAAGCCCTATTTTCATGATTTTACCACTTGTAAGCATTTGATGTTAATGCAACGGTAATGTTTTATGATGATCCATTCTCATGTTACAAGTTCGGCTCAACATTAGAGGTCAAGTATGTTTAATGGATAATTATGTCATGATTCCATGTTTATTATAGGTTATCAAAGTATAGTTATGCAAAGTATTCTGCGGGATCCGACTTAGCATCGAAGGATGGAGGATTTGCTCTCTTTCCTTGAAGTATGTGCCAACATAGGATTATGTTTTACACTTTTTATACTAGTGGATCCATTTAGTGAACTTCCTTTTGAAATCCTTCCATAAATGGGAATGGCTCCTGTAAGGTGCAGTCTTTTATGAAATCCTTTTTAAAAATGGACGGGCTTCTGTAGGGGAGGTTACTTCTCCGAAATTGGGCATGCTCTCGGAAGGTAAAGTATGGTTTACCTTGGCAAGTAGACCACCTCTTTACAAGTGAGGGGTAATCACCATGATTACAAGTTGTAGCTTCTTTGTCATATTCTTTGCCGATTGAGGTCTCTTGCCACACATTTATTATGTTCTATGCAACTTGGATGATTTACAAGCATGTTTAACTTCAAATATTTATCATGCATGTCATATTGAGATTATGCCTATCTATTGCCTATTGCTACGCATTTTGACTATATTGGCTTATGTCTTGTTGCATTGCATCCTACATACTTAGTATATTCAAATGTACTAACATATGCTTTTGCCTACATGATATCACCATGTATGGACTGGATCTCCTCTTGATCATCCTCCACGTGGCTAGTAAGATTATTTGAAGAAAAGCTTGTTGAATCCTCAAGTTTGGGGACACTATCTACTTTCTCTTGCTATTTCTATGTCTTATTGATGTTTAACATATGACATTGCAAGGGCGAGACTAGAGAGTGTCTTGGCCCCCGCTCTAATCTATGTATAGAGGTGTTTTTTGAACAGTTAATATACATATGCTTTGAGCTTTTACTTTACTATGCTTTATTGATATCAATACTTCCGTTAGTCCCTTTGTTGTTGTTTACTTTGCTTCTGTGACCAAGGATGCATAATTGATATGCTAAGAGTCTTGTTTAGGTCCCTTAGGGTTGCCATTCGCCGTGTCACATCTAGGACGTAGGCTTGGGTCGTGACAAACTTGGTATCAGAGTAATAGGTTGTTAATTGTCCTCGGAATCCAACACATCAATTCGATTAGAATCATACTCATGGTTGTGAAGTGAACCACAACTATGAGTAAGAGGCTGTGAGGTACTTTAAGAAATGTTTTCCTTCTTTATGATCTATGTCGTGCTTTAGAAGTAAGGTCAGGCTTTTTCCTCTAATGAATGTACTTTCTATTCTAGATCATGCCGATTCAAAGAGGAAGAACAACCCATACACCTGAGGATCAACCGGCCGCTCTCGCTCCAATAGCTCCTTAAGATGGTGGAGTGGCCCATGATACATTCTGAGATGCCATCACTATGTTGGCCCATTCCATCATGAATCCATTTAACCATGGAACCCTAGCCCCTCATGGTCCTAGTCCAGTTTCAATGGTGAGGAATTTTACTAGAATGAACCCACCGGAGTTCCATGAATTCAAGGTGGATGAGGACCCCCAAGAATTCATTGATGAGGTTTATAAGGTATTGTCCGTTATGGGGATTTATTCGATGGAAACAACGGAGTTGGCAGCCTACCAACTCAAAGGGGTGGCTCAAATATGGGTCACTCAATGGAAAATAGAGAAGGGGAATGGTGATGTTATCATTTGGGAGGAATTCAAAGAGGTATTTCTTAACCGATTCTTTCCTATTGAGCTAAGGGGGTTGAAGATGATAGAATTTATAAATCTAAAGTTAGTTTCTGTGACAATGAGAGAGTATGCCCTCAACTTCAGCCAACTCTCCACGTATGCCCCACAATTGGTTGCCGAGCCATGCTCAAGGATGAACAAATTTGTGTCGGGCGTATCGAACTTGGTGAATGAGGAATGTCAAACTGCCATTCTTATAGGTTATGTGGATCTGTACTGCCTCATGACATATGCCTAACAACTAGTAGGGGGAAAAGCTTAAAGAGAGAAGAAGTGGTGAGGCCTAGAGGGTCCATTTTGAAGGTGGACTCCAAAGTCCCAAAGGTGGCCGATTTCCTCAAGGCCACAAGTTCCAAGGCTAAGTTTCATCCAATGCTTCAAGAAAGAGGTCCACCAATTATAGGGTGCCTTATCAGAGGTTCCAAGGTGGCAATAGAGGTATGGTAAAGCCTAGATGTGCAAGGTTTGAAACGAATCATAGTGGTCCTTATTTGAGAAATTCAAATGATTGATTTGGTTGTGGTGAAGTTTGCCACAAGGTTATTGATTTTCCTCATGCTCAAACCAAAGGTGAAGATGGTCGTCCATAAGGCCAAGGTGCAAATGTGGGTCAAAGGGGAAGAGGAGGCCAACAAAGGGGTACACCAATACAAAATAGATTATATACTCTTCAAGGGAGACAAGGTGTGGATAATGTGTCCGATATCGTCACTTGTATGTTAAAGGTTTTTCATTTTGATATGTATGCATTGATATTCCCAGGTGCCACTCTTTCTTTTATTATTACTTTTGTTGCCAAAAAGCTCCATGTTAGCCCTAAATTGTTGTGTGAACCTTATGAAATGTCTACTCTCATTTGTGAGTCCATTGTTGTTAAAAGTGTCTGTAGAAATATCCCCGAATTTGTTTTTCATAAACCCTTGCCTTGTGATTTTGTTGAATTAGATATGGTAGATTTAGATGTTATTCTTGGGATGGATTGGTTGCATGCATATTATGCTTCTATTGATTGTAGAACATGTAGAATGAAATTGTGATTCCCTAATGAACCCACTCTTGAGTAGGAAAGTTGTGATGTGGTGGTCAATAGTCGATTCATATTGTCTTAAAGCCTAAAAGTTAATCTCGAAGGGTTGTCTCTCTCATCTTGTGAGGCTTAGGGAGTTTGAGTCCAAAGTCCTTCATATAGAGTTGGTTTTGGTGGTTAATGAGTTTCTTGATGTCTTTCCCGAAGAGCTTCCCAGTGTTCCTCCCGAAAGGGAAATAGGTTTTTGTATATACCTCCTTCTGGATACCCAACCCATTTCTACAATCCCTTATCGTATGGCCGCAACAAAGTTGAAGGAGTTGAAGAAGCAATTGAGGAATTTATTGGGAAAAGGTTTTGTAAGGCCTAGTAAGTCACCTTGGGATGCACCAATGTTATTTGTGAAGAAGAAGGGTGGTTCTCTTAGAATGTGCATTGATTATCGGCAGCTTAATAGAGTCAACATAAAGAATAAGTATCCTCTACCAAGGATTGATTATCTTTTTCATCAATTTCTAGGTGCTAGTCACTTCTCTAAGATTGATCTTCAGTCGGGGTATCACCAAGTGAAAGTATGGGAGTATGGCATTCCCAAGACGATTTTTCGGAGTAGGCATGGGCACATTAAGTTTGTGGTTATGTCTTTTAGATTGACTAATGCACCGAATATATTATGGATCTTATGAATAGAGTCTTCAAACCCTACCTTGACTTGTTTGTGGTGGTTTTTATTGATAATATCTTGATTTATTCCCATAGTGAGGAGGAGCAGGTGGATCACTTGAGGGTGGTGTTGCAAATCTTGAGGAAAGAGAGGTTGTATGCAAAATATGAGAAATATGAGTTTTAGTTGAAAGAGGTTGCATTTTTAGGACATGTGGTATCGGAGATGGTATTAAGGTGGATCCTAAGAAGACGAAGGTGCATAGAAATTGGCCTAGACCTTTGACTACATAGTACATTAGACGTTTCTTGGGCTTGGCGGGTTATTACTGGAGGTTTGTAAAGGGTCTTTTATTGTTTCTCCTATGACTAAATTGACAAAAAATAAGGCAAAATTTGTGTGGACTGATGAATGTGAAAAGTGTTTCCAAACTTTTAAAGATAAGCTTGCCTTCTCTCTTATCTTTTCTCTTCCGAAAGGCTTGGAAGGGTTTGTTGTATATTGTGATGCCTCAAGAATTAGTTTGGGATGTGTTTTGATGCGAAGTGGTAAGGTGATGGCATATGCCTCTAGACAACTTAAGGTGCCTGAGAAGGATTACCCTACCCTTGATCTTGAATTGGCAACTATGGTATTTGCTTTAATAATTTGGTGTCACTAATTATATAGGGTTCATGTCGATGTGTTCAGCAACAACAAGAGTCTCCAATACTTGTTCACCCAAAAAGATCTTAACTTTAGACAAAAAAGGTGGTTAGATCTCTTTAAAGATTATGATATGAGTGTGTATTATCACCTCGGCAAACCTAATGTTGTGGCCAATGCTCTAAGTAGGGTGTCTATGCGTAGTCTAGCTCATGTTGATGATGGTGGCAAAGAGGTGGCTAGAGAGGTTCATCGATTGTCTAGATTTAGGGTTAGGTTGGATGAAATTGATAATGGAGGTGTAGTGGTTGTTGATGGTTCTAAGTCTTCTTTGATTTAGGAGGTAAAGGAAAAACAAGATCTTGACTGCGCCTTGCTAGAGTTGAAGGCTTTGGTGGGAGATGGATTTGTTAGGTCTGATTTGGTTATGCAAGCCTTGGAGAAGGTAAGGTTGATTATGGAGAGAATGAAAACATCCCAAAGTAAACAAAAGTCTCATTTCGATGTGAGGAGGAGAGATCATGAGTTTAAGGTTTCTGATTGGGTTTACTTGAATGTCTCACCTATGAAGGGTGTGGTTCGATTTGGCAAGAAGGGAAAATTAAGCACATGTTTTATAGGTCCTTATAAAGTATTAAGAAGCATTGGTAAGGTCGCATATAAGTTGGAGTTGTATATGGAGATGGACATGGTTCATCCGGTCTTCCATGTGTCCATGTTGAGAAAGTGTGTGGCTGACCCTAATACTATGGTGCCTTTGGATGTTGTGGGTGTTGTTGAAGATAATTTGTATTATGAGGAGGTTCTGGTGGAGATTTTCGATACACAAGTAAAGAGGTTGAGAAACAAAGAGGTGACTTTCGTTAAGGTCCTTTGGAGGAAACAACAAGTCCAAAGTGCCATATGGGAAGCTGAGGCAGACATGAGAAAGTGATATCCATATCTCTTCTACTCTACTCAAGCCTAAGGTACTGATTCAAGTCCCCTATATGATTTCAAGTCTTAAGTTTCAGCCCTTATGTCATTTTGCATACATTCACGTTTATGTTGATAAGCTTATGGTAATTTTTGGAATTCATGTTGAAATTTTTGAAAATGGTGTTTAAATGCATTTGTTACATTCATATTAGGCTGAATTCTTCATGATTACTTCTCTTATAGAAGTTTCTTTGACATTCGGGATGAATGCTCCCAAGGGGGAGATATTAAAATGCCCGAAAATGTGCCTTTGGAAATGTCATAACCGTAACTTCCATATATCTCAAAATCCGTGCGTGATATCGAAAATTCGACTTCACATTCATGATCAGGGGTCAAATTAGAGTGCGGAATGGGTATAACCACGATTTTGAAGGACCCGCAGTGAAAAATAATTTTCGCAAATTTATGATTTCTAGAGACGATCCGTGCCCTGGGTGTGGAGTTGTACATTTTTTTATTTAGTTTCCTATTTCAGCCAAAGTCATTGGTCTCTTGGCCCTATGCCAACCTATGTGTAAAAAACCTACATTTAGCCAATTTTCATCTCTATATCACTCAAGACCCTCTCAAAAACCTCTCTAACACTTACCAAATATTTCATTTAAATTCAAGTATCTCAAGCTTATATCCGGATCTCAAGAACTCCCTTCAAGCTTCAAGTCTCCTTCAAGTCTACACAAAGAAAACCCAACTCTAAGGTATGTGGGTTTCAACCATTAGGGCCTTTCACCCATGGTGCCCAATCTTCCTATCTTATGAAAATGGCATGTTTTCAAGTGTTATTATCTATCGGTATCTTTTATTAAGATCTATAAGCATGAAATATATTGAGGTTTTATGAAATGTTGATTAAATATGTATGTCTATCTATCTCAAGCTTATACTATGAGTTAGTTTTGTCTATTCATACTATGTATGTTTTGACCTTTGAAAGTATGATCTATTATGAGATCAGATGATAGATTTCAGGATACCTCACATGGGGGTTTTGCAATAAGTAGGTGGATTTATTTGCATTGAGTTTTCTCACATAATTTCACTCTTGAATTGCATGACTTTGAACAAGCATTACACACCCACTAAGTGTTTGATAAAATGTCAAGTCAAGAATTCTCAAGTTAATTACATGTTTTATATGTCAAGTGACTTCATGATGAATATGGGCTATCAAGTATATTATGAATTCATGAAACTGTCTATGATTATGTAAGCATGAAGTTAAGCCTTATTTTCATGATTTTACTTCTTGTTGGCCTTTGAAGTAAATAAAAGGGCAATGTTAGATCATAATTTATTCTCATGTTTCAAGTTAGGCTCACCATTAGAGGTCAAGTATGTTTAAGAGCTACTCATATCATGATTCTATATTTATTACAAATTATTAAAGTATGATTATTATAAGTATTCTGTTGGATTAGACTTAGCACCAATGGATGGAGGGTTTGCTCTCTTTCCTTGAACTATGTGCCAATACAGGATTATGTTATACCCTTGCTGTAAAAGTGGATTATTTTAGTGTACTTGCTCTTGAAATTCATCCCCAAATAGGACGGGCTCCAATAATGTGAAGATTCTCATGAAATCCTTCTGAATTGGGATGGGCACCCGTAAGGAAGGATACTTCTACGAAATAGGACGGGCTCCTGTAAGGTGAAGTATGGTTTACCTTGGCAAGTAGACTACCTCTTTACTAGTGAGGGGTAATGATCGTGATTCTAAGTTGTAGCTCGCTTGGTCCTATTCTTTGTCAGTTGAGGTCTCTTCCCACACATGTATTATGTTCTATGGAAATTGGATGATTTACAAGTATACTTTATTTCAAGCATTGATCATGCATGTCATATTGATATTATGCCTATTGATTGCCTATTCCTATGCATTTTGACCATATTGGCTTATCTCTTATTGTATTGCATCATACATACTTAGTACATTCAAATGTACTGACACATACGTTTTCCTATATGATATCACTATGTAGGGATTGGAGCTCCTCTTGATCATCCTCCACATGGCTAGTGAGATTATTCGAAGAAAAGCTTGGTGTGTCCTCAAGTTCAGGGACGCTATATACTTTCTCTTGCTATTTCTAAGACTTCTTGATATGTAACATATGACATTATGAGGGTGAGCCTGGAGAATGTCTTGGCCTCTGCTCCATTATATGTATAGAGGTGTTGTTGGAATAATTGATGTAGTTATGTTTTGAGTTTTGACCCTTTTATGATTTATAAAATTCAAGACTTCCCTTAGCCCCTTTTCCCCTCATTTATATTCATGTATTGGTTTACTTTTCTTTCGTGACCAAATTTGTGTAATTGATATGATAAGAGACTTGTTTGGGTCCCTTCGGGTTCCCATTCGTCGTGTCATGTCTAAGCTCTAGGCTTGGGTTGTAAAACTTCTTATCAATCTAGTACAGATATTTTGATCAATGTCTTGCGTTTAAAATTATTACAAGAAAGAAAAGAAAATAAACTAATAGAAGAGTTACTTCACTTGAAATGCATTACCAAGCAGCTTGTATCAACGAGTCCAACTTATACCACCTCCACAATTATGATTCCACTAAAACCCCAATAACATTTAAAATTCATCAGTCTCCATGGGTAGGAGAACTTTAAAATTATATATATAAGGCAATATAGTAAATATTTCTTATAAGGGCTCCCTCTCCTCATTATTTCTCTTTCTCTGCTTGCTCTAAGATAGAATTAGACAATGTTATATATATATATATATATATATATATATATATATATATATATATGTATATATATTTATAT